>CAUYQG010034723.1:0-63244 GCA_963574415.1 Tarsius wallacei | reverse complement strand
GGAGGGGTAGGGTGATGGGATTAATGGTAGTAAATATCTGTCTGGGGATGGGGAAACACCCCTTATCAACAAGAGTGCCTGAACGAAGCATATTTGTATACCTAACCCTTAACTGTACCCCACAATATCATAATAAAAAATACTGAATATAAAAAAAAAGAAGAAAAAAGTAGAACAGAGGATACTAGAGGCTAGGGAGGGTAGGGAGAAGGGAGAATAGAGATAAATTTGTTAAAGGATACAAAATCACAGCTAGATAGAAGTAATAAGTTCTAGAGTTCTACACCACTATAAGAAGATTATAGTTAATATATAGCTAGAAGGAGGATGTTGAACATTCCCAGCACAAAGAAATGATAAATGTTTGCCGTGATGAATATGATCTGATCTCTGTACATTGAAAAATCACTATGGACTCCGTAAACATATACAAATGTATATGTCAATTAAACATAAAATTATTTTAAGAAATAGCAAATAAGCAGAGTTCAGTGATAGGGAAATGAAGCAGGACGTTCTCTTAAATGTCCATGTTAACAAGAAAATGGCATCAAGGAGTTCTGAACTCTTGACTGAGGATCAAGAGAAGAGCAAAAGAGATTCTAGATTCCAAGGAGGAGGTTGGTAGGGAACTGGGGGACAGTCAATCTCTGGCTAAAACTGGTAGGCAGCGATACTGCTGAAGATGTTGCTGAGATAATATCATGACAGCATTTGGCCAGAGGCCTCAAAATACCCAAATCAAACTTCATATCAGCCAACTCTCCCTGGCAACTCCTTGAGGCAAACATATTCATAAGAGAGGAAAAGTAAATTATCATTATTACCTAGGACTTTGGCTCCAAATCCCAGTGCAGAATGTGACTCAGCTGAGCTGAACTAAAATGAGGGTTCTTTTATCCCAAGTTAATGAGACTCAAATGGTCTAGAAATAATATAGCACCTAAGTACTCCTCTGTGTTCCCCAGTGTCCTAGTGTGAGCCTTGACTTCAAGAAAAAGCTTCCCAAAATGTCTCCATCAGAACCATAAGGAAAAGGACCTAGAAGTCTATATAAGAAAGCATCGTAACTCTAGTATTACAATCCACCTCACCCAATTCTGCTCTACCAGTATTCCTACACCAAGGCTCCAAAAAAGGGAGGTACACGGACACATGAGAAGCAAAGCAAAATCTTATTCTTAACTGGATATTTGAGTAGTGTAGAGAGCCCTGGTAGCCCGGTTGTAGATACGGTGAAGAGTAAATGAGATAATATATGAAGCTTCCCTCATCAAGTCTAGACTCCCTTTAGATAATGCCAACCTCCTCTTCAGAATCTTTTCTCTCCTTCCTTGAACCTCAGCCAGGAGTCCAGACCATCCTGATGCCATGTGCTTACTAATCTAGACACCTAAGAATAACCTGCTTGATTTTCCCATTACTGATCTCTGCTCATGAACTGAAGTTTTTTTGTTTTGTTTTGTTTTTCTGCCAGTTCATCTCCCAAGCATGCCTGTGTCTCTCTAAAACAATCTGATACTCTTTTCTGAACATAGCTTATTCCTTTTCTTCCTCAACAAACATTACCTTCTTTTAGAAACTTTTCCTAATCTACTCCTTCCTCTTCTGCCCCACTCTGCCTCTGGTCCAGGTTCGGTGCTTCTTCTGTGCTTCCACAGCCACCTTGGTTTCCATCTCTCATAGCACCTACCACTCTATATTATTTTTGAGTATAAATGAATGTTTCTGTCCCAGAAATGAAATTCTTAAAGGCTGGGAATATATCTGATTCATTTCTGTTTCCCCAGTGTTTAGCCCAAGATCTGGCACAAAGCAGACTCTAGGGAGTATTTGATGAATAAATAAACTTAAAAATTACTGAATTTGTCTAGCCTGGTGCAGTGTTATCCAGGAGAAAGAAAAAATAGGAATGTCTGATCCAGAGTCCTTATTGCAAATTGAGATGAACCTCCAAATCTACTTCCTCCTTCTATTCTTCATGATGCATAGCCACCAAAATTACTGTTGATTCTCAAATCAAACCATACTCATCTTCCTCCATCACACACCTGTATTGCTGGTGCTAAGACCTCAGATATTCTGACTCCAGCTGTTTGGTTCCCACTGGACAGCTCTCAGCCTTGGGAAATGCCCTTCTTGGTCTGACTCATACTCTGGGAAATTCTGTCCATTTTGATGCCCCCAGTGGTAATCTCCCACCTACAAGATCTCAGCCACAAAAGAAGACCCCACTTATTATCTGTCTCAACTTCAGGTGGTGGCCTTTTATCACTGTCTTTGGCCATGTTGCCCTGACTTCTGGACAGACCCTCTTGAATTTGCCTTTCTTCCTGAACTGCCAAGTTATCTCCCATGGTTACCCAATTTCTGTCTAAGACCTTGCTAAGGGGTTCCTTATCTTTCATATCAGACCTTCTTGATGCCTACTGCTGGGCTGTGATCAGTGATCATGTCCTGGACACTGCTGTGTCAACTCCTCAAGCAGGAGGCTGTAAAATTAGACCCTACTCATTCCCCCAAATGCCCCATCTGATATAACATAATGCACTTCTTCTAGATCAGCCCTCAAAAGACACTCTAATGAAGAAGGCTGAACCTCAGACAGAAACCAAAGTGTAGAATCAAAAGTCACATGTAACTAGGAACCAGGGATCCCAGACAGAACAGAGATCAGAGAACAGGGGGATTAAAAAAAGAAAAGAAAAAACTAGAGGAAAAATTAGATCAAACTTCCAAGGACAGGCAGTACCAGTTCAAGTTATCCACTGAGTCTGAAATAAGTCTAGAAAGGTAGAGTGAGGATCAGATTGCTTAGACCCTAAATGCCACACTAGTACATTTGAATTTGAAACTGTTGAAAACAGGAAGTCACTGGAGATGTTTCAACAAAGCTGTTCAGGAACAGGGAGAAGGCACCAAACTAGGATTCCAGAGGCTTCAGTCTGAGGTCCTGGTTTTGTCACTAGAGTTCTGTGTTACTGTGGGCAATTCTCCTCCCCAATCCACCCCAGGAAAATTATGTACCAATGTTAAGTGGTCTTAGAAGTTCCTCCCAGCTCTTGAACCATGACACACATGGGTTTGATCTGAAGAACCTGAGTTTCTCTCCATCTAGCATCCACCCCCCCCACCCCCAATCTGCTGAGAATCAGAGCTTCAGGGGATCACCTATCGTGTCCCATATGTTGGCGACACAGCCAGAGAGAGGAATGCTCCTGCCACATGTGCTCTAGTTTATTCTTAATGCTTTCCAGAGAACTGGGGCAAGGGAGAAGGGGGAGGGAGGAAGAGGCTTCCATGCAGGATCAGTTACAAGTTTTGTTGTCCTACTCCATATGCAGACACTGGACCCAAGCACAGCACACAAATGGCATGTGTGAAAACCCGGGCCTTTTACCAACTAGCATCCTTCAAAGGTCAAATTAGAGACTTGGAATTTAAAAAAGAAACAAATATAATGAACTGACCAAGCAGCTCTGAACTGGTTGCCTCAGATGAGTGACCACGGGGAGGCCACATCCCTGCCTTTTGTGTTAGTCAGTATAGACTGGGCTAGGCTGTTGGTGCAGACAAGCTCTGAAATCTCAGTAGCTCATCACGGTAAAGTTTATTTATTTGTAGAACACTTAAAAATTTTGCCAAAGTTAAAATTTTGAATAAAATAAAAATAGCTTCCATTTACTGAGTGCCTATTATATGTCCCAAATTCTACATACTCTGCAAAAGTTATCCCCTAATATACATGAAGAAATTGAGACTTAGAGAGGTGAAGTGACTTGACTGAAGTCACCTATCTAACAAATGTTAGAATTGGGGTTGAAACCCAAGGCTATCTAGCACTGAGACCTTTACTCTGTTTTAACACCACGCTGCCTCCAAAAGGGGACCCTGAAGTTAACCCTCTTCCTTGCCCATATCAATCAGGCCTATCTTCCAAGGAAGAGGATGAGGAAAACAAATCATCTGACAGATGGCTTAGGGAATGTCTTTTCAGAATTTGCATTTTTCTTTTAGCTTGCCCATTATCAACAGTGGAGGCTACTAAGTACACAACCCTCTTTTGTGTATTTGTCTCTCTAGATCATAAGCACCTTAAGCACAGGGGCTATGTGTCCCCAGCAGCCAGCCTTCAAGTCAGAAGAGTTCTCAGAGCATGTTTGTTTGTTAATTGGTTAAATGAGTGAGTTGAATGAGTGAATTCGTTTATTCTTTCACAGAGTTTTGAGTGGTCTTAAGATGTGGGATTGAAGTCAAACTATAAAATCCTTAAAAGAAATGTCTGTGTTACAGCTCCTTATATTTCCTGCATTTAACATAATAACAAGCATAGATTAGCCCTTGTACCACCCTCAGTCCCTGAAGAAGTGGGCCCTATTCCTTATGTACCTAGAATAAAGCTGAAGAAGAAAGGAGGAAATGAATTTGAGAGATATTTGAGATGATCAAACAAGAGGACTTACTGACCAACAGAATGTCAGAGGTAAGGAAAGAAATACATAAAATGTAAGGATAGCTATCTTCAGAAATTATTTCAGGCCCCTGGGAATTATTTAAAATTTAAGCAGAGAGTGTGTAACTAGTGGTCCCTCAGACCACCCTAGCCTGTGGGCACAGATGGGGTCTCATTTACAGTAATCACATGTGATTTGCTGCCCTATTCTTCTACCGGCTAATGCAGGACTCCAGCCTTCCTCAAAGTCTCATTTAGTTATTTCTAGAATTCTCCAAGTGTCATTGTATGTGAGCTCACAAGGATGCTATCCACCTCCACGTGGCGTCTACCATGTTGCTTCTTTCTTGCTCAGCTCATCCTGTAGGGTTCCCTGCTTCCTGCATTTGAGAGTGCCCTACCCCAGTCCGGGCTCCCACTGTCCCCTGGGAGAAATCTGATGATCTAACCAAGGGTGCTGCCTGTTTATAATATCAAGCTTCTGGAACAAGAAATACAATAGCAGCCTAAGTCACACTTTTTTCAATCTAGAAATGGAACAAACGTTCATCTCCCTCTCTACATTCATAGCTCTCTGGTCCTTTTGGAAATAGCTTCTACATGCAGCCCCTTTCTTCCTAGGGCACAAGCATGGGCCCATATTGCTGAACCAGAAAACTATTCTCAGGGTCCGACACCTCAGTGTTACCTTCTTCCTTTTCTAAAGTAGGGTTAGTGCACATTCCCTTTGTGCTAACTTCAGCCCCCATGGATCTTGAAGCGAATCAACTCCTGCAAGGAGTCTACCCCAGCAGTCCTCCATAGCTTAGTCTAAAGCGGGGACCCCACTTCTAAGGGATGAATACAATGACCTCTGTTTCTCTTTCTGGAATCATATCTTCCTTAGACACAAGTCTGAATATTTTTTTCTATACACATTTATTGAGCACCTGCCATGCTCAGACAATGTAAAAGGAGCTTTCTTTTTTTTTTTTAGTTGGAGTTGCACTCTGTCACTCAGACTGGAGTGCAGTGGCCGCTCCCGGCCACTGCAGCCTCGACCTGCTGGGCTCTGGCGATCCTTCCGCCTCAGCCTTCCAAGTAGCTGGAACTACAGGCGTGCGCTACCACACTCGGCTAATTTTTGATTTATTGTAGAGATGAGGTCTCGCCAAGTTGCCCAGGCAGGTCTTGAACTCGCGGGCTCAGGCAATCCACTCACCTCAGCCTCCCAAAGTGCTGGGATTACAGGCTGAGCCACCAAGCCTGGCCATGAAAGGAGCTTTCTTTGCAGCCTCTCATTTAGTCCTCACCTCACCCTTGTAGTCTAGGCATCATTACCCCTTCTACAGGTTCAGGGAGGGAAAGTGCCTTGCCAAGGCCAGCCAACTCTGGCACATTCACTGGGTCTCGACCTTCTTCCTGGCACCCTGGCCATGGCCTCTCCCTGGGAGCCTGTGCTGCCTTGTTTCTAGCCCTTCCTAATTACCAGGCTTAGCACTTACTCTCTCTTTTCTTTTCATGCTCTTACACATTAAATCTGACACCCAGCACATCTTTCCAGCTGTGATCTCAGCCTCTCTGGACAAGAATTTGGTTTTATCATCTCCCATGGTTCATATACAGACTTAAGCCTCCTTTCCCTTGGGACTCTCCAACTTTGGCCCTTCCTCAAGAGTGACATTTACATGTGACTCACCACAGCCTTGAGAGTTAGATTTAACAGCTTCTCTGTATACTGTGTGGCCTTGGCAATTATCTTAACATCTCTGTACTTCAGTTTAGTTGACTGCAAGGCAGGAGTAACAATGCCTATTTTAGAAGGTTATTGCGGAAAATAAATAAGATGTTAGGTCGCACTCCCAGCGGGGCCTCCAGAATGTTAGGGCAGGCCTGCTGGTTGTGTGTGTCTGATGTGCAATCCGGTGCCATGAGAAAGATGCAAATAATTGCACAGGTTAGATTAGAAAATATAGTTTATTTAAAAAGTGAATGAGAGAGAGAGAGAGAGAGAGAGAGAGAGAGAGGAGATTCACCTCCTCAAGGTAGGGGAGGGGGCCAAAGCTTAAGCACGTGGCCATCCATAGCTTAGCAAGGCAGTGGCAGCTGGCTGCTCATGGTTAAGTTATTTTAATCCTTCCTTTGATGGGGGAAGTTCATTAAGGTGATTGGGTGGTGGTCTGCCCCATGTCAGGTACTGACGTCAGGTGATAGACAGAAGGCAGATAGGTGAGTTGCTGCCTATGGTGGTAGGGTCTGTTTGTATCATGAAGGTCACGAAGGGCTGATTAGGTTAACTTGGGTCTTATGGGTGAAGGCAAATACTTGATTTCAGCTAATTGGTAACAAGCTGGGGAGGGAGTTGTAAAGCAACTATCAATAGCTACCTTTGAGAAACCGGTTCTGCCCTTGGCTAGTGATTAGAGGGTAAGTTAAATGAACTGCTAGGAAAACATGAGATTTGGGCAATATTAAAATGGCTGCTCATTGGGTATATTAAAACCATGTTATGTCCTTTCATAAGACAAAATAGTTAAAGAGCCTATGATGATAATATAGTAAATGTATCGTAAACAAAGTGCTCAAAAATGACTTATGTTTACCAAACCCTTATCACATACACTGCTAAATGCTTTGTGGGGCTTATCTCATTTAACCCTCTCTTCAACCCTATGCAGCAGGAACCATCATCATTTCATTTTACAGATGTGGAGACTGGCACCAAAATAGGTTAAAGGACTCACCCCAAGATCCCAAACTTGAAAGTGGCAGATCTCATATGTGAAAGCAGCTCCTCATATTTAACGACTCACCATCTTATACTGCTTGGCACAAAGCAGACCCTCTACAAAAACGATTGTGGGCTGCTCCTAAATGAATAGGTTAATGAAAGCTTCCTTTTGTGTCATTGTCTCAGATACCAGTTCTCTGCCCTAAGACTTGCCCACTGATTTTCCGTCTCCAGAAAAGAATAAAACATTGCAGTTTCTTCTACCCCCAGCAGCCCTGCCCGACTTAGTGACTGAGTTCCTTGGCCAAGAACAGGACAGGGAGAGAGCCTTTCACAACTCAGAGGTTGCCAGTGGAGCACTCCTGCTGAGCCAGGGCCTCTTGCCAAGCAACTTCCCCTGCCTGTCTGATATGCAGATGCGTGCAAGAATCCTACACATCTGCATGGAGAACATTCAAAAGCTGTAACTTGGCTGGGAAGAAGGAAAATGTGAGCATCAGCTCTTTAGGAACGGATGCTCCTGAGGGGCCAGGCAGGGGAGAAGAGCAGATTACCCACTGGGAATGGTTAGCCCAAAGCAGACTGGAGATGGAGACATCACTATCCAACTTCCACCTTCCGCAGGAAGGCTCGTCTAATTTCAGAAGATGAATACCACTGGCTCATTCAAGTTTCTTCCCAACTGATGTCCCCGTCTCCCTGAGCCTTGTGGGAGTTGAACTGTACTTAACTTGCATCACCCCAGCCTGTCATAAGTGAGAGAAGAGAAGCATGGCACGATAGACAGTGGTAAGAGCCCTGGAATAGGACTGAGACCCTTTCTTTAAATGCATTAGTGTAACCAACATGTATGGAGTACCCATGCTTGTGCTGAGAACAGGGGGACAGAGATGAGTAATCACTGTCATGACCCTCAAGAAGGTGCCACAGTCTAATGGGGCAAGCAGGCAAGGAAATGAACAACACAGAAGAAAGCATAGAAAGCTTCCTGGGGGTACAGGATTGGTTAAAATAAAGAGGGCATATCAGGGAATGCCTCCTAGAGGAGGCAACATCTGAGTGAATCTTGAAGACATGTGGCAATTGGCCAAGTGAAGAACTTGTGTATACTAACACCACCGAGGCACTGTCAAATATGAGAGTAGATGCTCATTCATAAGCACTCATACTTTCATGCACAAATGTGCACATGTACATATGTGCACATGCACACAACTTCGGAGGCAGATGTCATATTGGTTGGGAATGGTGCATATCCTGCTGCAATTTGAATGTCTCCCTTCCCCAGTGATGCTCTCTGTTTCCTGAAAAGCCTTGGCAAGTTTCCTTAGAATCAACTACTTTGCTTCTGTTACTTTAAAAGCTTTTTTTTTTTTTTTTTTTTAATTCCTCCTACTGAATGGCAAAGAAAGCCACAGGAAAAGGAATTCACTAGGGCATTTTGAGCTCACTATTGCTCTTGGTGTCTCCCAGGCTGATCCCTCCAGAGCCCTGTGGTGTAACAAAGGAAGAGCAGAGTTATGGTTGAAGGGAGTGGCTGTTCAGTTCAGGGAAAAGGCTGACTTGGTGAAGCGATAGAGTCATTGCCTTCAATTCCTGCTGGAATATCTTAAAGCAAAACAAAAAGAATGCAGAACAAGGATCAATGTAGGAACACTAGAGGTAGAGATTTTGTTTAGTGTAAGTGGCTATTTCCTCAAGTCAAAGCTGCCTACAAATGAGATTAGCAGCTTTAAGAAGTAGTGAGCCCCTGTGTGAGGGGAGCAGATTGAATGAGAGGATGTCATAGTTGGGTCTCAAACACTGGATGAGAGGTCATATCTTTTGGCCCTCCTCTGCCATCTTCATGTGGGAATTGACTTAGCATAGGAGGTATGTTCATGCCTCTAAGAGTCCAGGGATTTGCACTTCCAAGGTTATGAAGCAAAGTGTGTAGTAAGTTATGTATAGGTGTCCAAGATGTAAAAGATGTGATTATTTGCAGAACCTAATCTCATACCTCCCCATCCTTGCTGAAATGAATATTGCAAAAATATTCTCATTCGTATTTGGAATGGTATGTTTCTAAGCAATCATCATTCTGAATACTCATTCCAACCAGGAGACGACCTGAATATTGAATAGAATAAAAATGTATACATTAGATTACTTATTCAACTGCCTATCTGGCAGTTTGGATAGAATTAAGCAACAGTCCAATCTGGCTGTTGTTTTATGCATGGGATGTCAAAGCTAAACAGCCCTTAGAGAATATTCTCTTATTCTTTCCCTGCACAGAGCCTCAACATCCTGTCCTGTTCACACATGGGGAAACAGGATGAGAGAGGAGGGCACGCAGCAAGGGATGAGAGACCCGAGACCAGTTGCTACCATTTAGTGACTAGGCAAGATAATATTGTTCCTGTTGAACAAAGGAAGCAACTGGGGCTCTGTATGACTAAGTAACTTATGCAGAATCACACAGCTGATAAATGGCAGAATTGTCTGCATCCCAGGCCACTGTCTTTTTACACTGCCTCAGTGGGCCCTTAATATAGCCCTCAGAGAATGTGTTCCTCCTTTCACACCACCAGCAGACTATCTAGCACATGCTTCAACCATGAAATCTTGGGAGAGATGATATTATCCCAGGTCTACAGTTGAGGATATCCCATGAGGATATGGAACTACATTTTAGATTTTCTAAACCAGGGGTTCCACCACACAGCTATTCTACTCTGCATGCTCTAAATATTCCACAACACTAAGCTAGAGAACATGGTTATGCAATTACAATAGCAAAAAACAAGAACCCAAATTTTCCTTTTGAAATGAACTCAAGTAATTCTTTTGATGGAAAATGCCCCCTCAGATCCTTGCTTTGGTATCATTTCTAAGAAAACTTTCCTACTCCAGATCCCAGGGCATTTTCACATTGTATTGTCATTGAATAGTGGATATTCCCCTCCCCCTTCCCACTAAATCAAGAATATTTTGAGTGCAAGAACCACTTCTGATTGTTTTCTCCATCTCCAGCATGGGGTCTGGTACCCAACAGACATATGAGAAGATTTGCTGAGCAAATGGATGGATATTTGGGTAGCATCACTGCAAGGTGGTCTTATGACCATGTAATTTAGAACTCAAAAGGAAGGGACTCTTCTCTTCTCCTCTACTAATCAGAGTTTGCTCATTTCAGGATATCAAAGAGAATCCGGCAAACCATGAAACTTCACATGATGCTTTCTTTCCCACTAAACAATAATTGAAATCTACAACAAAACCTCTGAGCTTCCCGTGATTTTGCCAGTGCTGGAAAATAATAGAATATCATCTGCATCATCTACTCAGACATCAACCTCATTTCACCATATAATTCTGAAATAATTTCAGCATTCTCACCTGGATCATCCTTGCCACCATACCCTCCAGGCCCCTAAATCCCCAAACAGGAAGCCTTCCCCAGCCCCCCAGCTGACCAGAGATGTCTCCCTCCCAGCACCTCTTTCTCACCTGATGAAGCATTTCTTTCCTGCTTATCAGATGCTGCCTCTTATTGTCATCTATGGATTGTCTTGGTGGGTGGACAGAGGCAGTGTGGGCCAATGAAAAGAGTACAGGATCTGAGCTTAGAGAAACTTGGGGGTAAGTCCCAACTTGACCAGTGAATAACTGTAGAACCTTAGAACAGTTACATAACCACTTCAAGACAGTAAAATGGGGTATAAAACTTCACTTGGGATTGTTGGGAATTATGCAGGGACATGCTTTACCTACAGACAACTCATTCAGGGTTCTTATCTGGAAATCACACAATCAAATCTGCCTTTAAGAATTCATGCTTTGGCTATAGCACAGAGAATTGATTGAAAAAGAGGCAATAGAGGAGAAAAGTCAGGCAGGAGAGTTTGCAAGAATGGTCATGGGTTGATGGAGAGGAGAGGGAGGTGTGGTAGTATGGAGTTGCAGATGATTATGGTCTGAACCAAGGAGGTAATAAGAAATAATAATAAGAGCTAACGTTTACTCTGGGCCAGGAATTATGCCAGCAGTTTTGGGGATTATTTCATTGAATTTTGTTAATGATCTGAGATTTTTAATCCCCATTCTACAGATGAGGAAACTGAGTCATTGAGAGGTTAAGCAAATTACCTAAGGTGACATAGTAAGTAAGAAAAACAGGAATTCACGTCCAGACAGTCTCACTCCAAAGCCTGCATGCTTTAACCACTGACTAGCTCACAATTGAAACAAATGAGAGAAGAAACATTTAGATGGTGACATTGGCAGAACTTGTTGAAAGACTGGTGAGAGTGAGTAAGGAAGAGGGCAGAACATAGGATGACTCTCAGGTTTCTTTCCCAAGGTCCACAGTTCCTGAGAGGCAGAGCTAGAATTTCAACCCAATTTTGTCTAATGCCAAAGCATTTTCTCTTTTCATAGCCTCAGAAAATTTTACCTCAGAGTTTGGTGAGGTAGAAATCTATACTTTCCCCAGAATTTCATAATTCCTTTGTTTAAATCATTATACCATGACTAGCTTTCCTTAAGATGTTGAAGGTGTATGTTTCTTTACAGAGGGATTTAATATCAATTACAAAGAAAAATTGACAGAAAAGGCATTTGATAGCTTTGCTTCTGTGGTGCCAAAACAAATGCAAAAGAAGATTTCAAGCGCCTTTGGA
Source organism: Tarsius wallacei (assembly GCA_963574415.1). NCBI lineage: Eukaryota > Metazoa > Chordata > Mammalia > Primates > Tarsiidae > Tarsius > Tarsius wallacei. Next base: position 51,417 of record CAUYQG010034723.1, on the reverse strand, counting down.
AATGGCAACAGAGGAAGGACAGAACGTCCACTGTAGCCAGAAGGAGACTGGTGTGAGCTAGAGCTCTGCACTTATTCATCCTTTTACCATGCCTTTCCCAAGGCTCTTCTCTATGCCAGACCTGGCTGGAGACTAGGGGCTGGGGCCAGTGCCGGGGAACGGCCCCTGCCTGGAGAGCCATAACTAAGATGTAAGATGGACAAATAGGTGGGTCTTCAAGGACTTTTGAAAGAAGAGGGAATATGTCCTCCACATAAGAGGAGATGTTATGTCTGGGTCTTGGCATTGAACAGAAGCCAAACTATGTGACCTTGGGCATGCTACTTAACTTGACAGAGCTTCCTTGTCTTCACTAACACAGTGGTATAGTCAAGCCCACTTAATTTTTATTTTTTTAGGATAGAGAAAAAATTATTAAATAACAAAGTTCACTAACAATACAGGAAAATGTTAATAAATGGGACCACATTAAATTAAAAACTTGTGTTCATAAATGACATTATTTTAAAAGGGAAAAAGTAATCCACAGAGCAGAAGATACTCACAACACATGTAGATGATGAAGAACTTGTGTCCAAAGTACATGAAAAACTTTTACAAATTAGCAAGAAAAATACAGACAATTCAATATATCTTCTTTACAAAAATAGGATATCACTAATACACCTACAAAAACTACTCAACCTCATTAGTAATCAGGAAAGTACAAATGTAATCAAACACCTACCCTGCAACCGAGCAATTTTATTTGTAGGTATATACCCAACAGAAGAGCAAGCATATGTATACAAAAGGACACTTACAAGAATGTTCATAGTAGCATTATTTGTAAGCCCCAAACTGGAAGTAACTCAAGTATTTATTCACAGTGGAAATTGTGGTGTGCTTTTTCAGTGAGATAGTTTGCATCAATTATGATTTTGTGCAAAAAAAAGTAGACATATACAATGTAAGCAAATTTTACACACATTATTTTGAACACAGATATTCAAAACAAAACAGTATATACTTTATGATTCCATTTATATAAGGTCAAAAGCAGGCAAAACAAAACAATAGCAGCTTTATTTATTTATTTACTTATATATATTTTAGAGTTGTGGGTACAAATGAAGACTTACTACATAAGTAAGTTGCATGCAGGTGAAGTTTGGACTCTTCTAGTGGGCCCTCTCTATCCCTGATAGTGGACCTGGTATCCAGTGTGTTGCCAAGTGCCCCCATCTCTCCTCCCTCCCTCCCCCAGCAGTGTCCAGCGTCTGCAGATTCCACCCTTGTGCTCATGTGACCAGTAATCAGAGATTGTCAAGTCCACTTTAATCTGCCCTTTCCCTGAAGACACTTAAGGATCTATAGTGCTGGGTTGATACTGAGGGTCTGGAACCTTGGCTATTCCCTGGGGTGGAGCAGGTTAGGCATGCAGAGCTTGACTGAGAGATTAATGCTGAGGATGAGAGCCAGTGATCTAGAGTGGAAGTGAAACAGAAAAACAGGAAGAGAGTCTGACTCTGAATCCCACCTAAATGGGCCAGGTAGAAATTCAAGTACGAGGTGAAATGGTAGAAAGCAAGATATGAGTGCCTAGGATATGAGTTGAAATGGAGGTTGGGGCTCAAGGGCAGGGCCTAGAGACAGTCTCTGGGTATTACTCAGAGCATGAATATTGGAGCCTCTATGGCACACTCTGGGTGAAGAGGGCTTTGTTAAGCATGCTGAGTGGTCCCAGTGCTACTAGGAGAATGAAATAGCCTAATGCATATGAAGCACCAAGTATGGTGCCTGTTATATGGAGTTAACTCTCAATAAATGTGAATCATAGAAATGCTTTCTATTTTCATCAGAATTCACCTATGTATTAGGTCCTATATTGGGCATTGAGTGGGGGGAAGGGATGATTAAGATGCAGTTTCTGTCCCAAGAGCCCAGAATGGTAGAGGTGCAGACACATAAATATGACATTCCAGTTGAAGGTTGTAAGTGATGAGATAGGGGTAGGCATAGAGATGGGCCAGGGTGGGGAGGCAGTATCTCAACCTAAGAGTTCTGGGAAGACTCCCTGGAAAAGATCATGGCTAAAGTGACTCATGAAGGTTAAGAAAGAGCCAGGCAAAAATAGGCTAGAAATTCATTCTGGGAATGGACAAAGCTTCAACATAAGCATAAAACAGCACGGTGTGCTCAGTAAAGTAGAATACAAGGAGAAGAAAGAGAAAAGGCTAGAGAGGAAGCAGAGCTCTGCTGGATCTGGAGACTAAGGTGCCTGGACTTCATCCTGATGTTGATAGGAAGTCATTGAAGGGTTTTAAGCAGATTAACATGGCCAGTTTTGTGCTTTAAGTAGGTCACTCTCGCTGGTGGGAGACAGTGTATCAGAGAGCGCCAGCTGGAGGCCAGGGTAAATCTTAGTTTGATGTTTCTAAGTCAAAGGTCAGTTACACTTTGGTAGAATTAATTAGGGAGGATTCAGAAATGGGAACAAGGGCTTTTGGATCTAAAACTAGATATGAAGTATTAGCATTTGTACTTATATTCAGGAAGCTGAGTTTCCATCCTCTGTGCTATAAAGGGTAATGTTAGTGGACATGATGCTTTTAAGGGCTCTTCCAGCTTTAACTCTTCAAGACTCAATAATGATATTTCTTTTCTTAGGGTATAAAATGGATGTGTATGTCATTGGCCCCCTGGGAGGACATATGCTTTGAGTTCTGCTTTCCTTGCGTCAAAGTGGGCTGTCCTGGAGAGCTGCCATTCTCTACCTGTTTTCCATGTGGGAGATGCTCTATTTATCACATAATTGGATATGTGCCAGAATTAAGGCTATTCTGTGGGAACTAGTCTGTGACCAAGATTGCTCTCAGTCTATGGTTATGAAGTTGTGAACATTGTCCAATGGAGGTTTCTGAAATCATGTTTTAGACTCATTGCCACAGTGTCTGTGCCATTTATTTCACCCACCAAACTGTGCTGAAGGGTTCTGGGCACATGAACATGGGTCCTCAAGAATTCTTCTGGCCCTGGCTGTGCCCATCTCTGTGTATTTGGCAGCTGGAAAGAAAATGAATACTCCATATCCACAAAACCTCTAGTGCTTCCTTCCAAGACAATATGAATTGAATTCACTGGTTTAGTGTTGCCTGTTTAATGACTGTGAGCTCTTTAAGGGAGGGAGCTCCACTGGACTCATCAATTTGTATGAATCCCTTATTCTTACCTGTTTTAATTGAGGAATTCCCTAGTTGAAAGAGCATGCTAGGTATTGGAGATACAGAAGTGAACAAGCCACATATAGCCTATGCCTTCATGCATGTTAATATCTACCCAGGGTAGAGAAAAAAGGTGCTATGATGAGTACTTTGGGAGAGGAGTAGTATAGGATGCTAATACAACAGAGAAAAAGAGTCATAACCAAGTATAGGATTGGAGAAAGTCTTTTTAAGGAATTAATGTTTAATTTGAGGCCTAAAAGGTAACTGGAAAGATGAATGGTATTGGGGAAAAGTGTTATAAGCAGGGGAAACAGTGTGTACAATGACCTAGAAGTAAAAGGAAGTTGGCCCATTAAAGGCACCACAAGAAGGCACATTGTTCCTTGTGATGGAACTGTTCTATATCTTGATGGTGGTAGTGGTCACATGAGTCTACACATGTAATTAAATTGCATAGAACTAAATGCACACACATATACACAAATGAATACATATAAAATTGGTGAGACATGAATAAGGTCAATGGTTTGTGACAATGTCAGCTTTCTGTGTGTGATATTGTACTCTAATATGAAAGATGTTACCACTGGGAGAAACTGGATAAAGAATATACAGGATCTCTCTAGATGTTTCTTATACTTATATGTGAATTTATAAGTATCTCAAAAAGTTACAAAAAGAAGAAGGAAAAGAAAGGGTTGAGAGAGAAGGGGAGGAACAGGAAAAGAACAAGGTGGTGGCCAGTCTGACTGAAGCAAAGACTGAAGCAAAGAGAATGAAGGGATATGTAGCTTGAGTTGAACCCACAGAATTGGTAGGGAATAGATCATACTGGATTTAAATTTTGTGAGGATTTATCCAAAGATAGATGAAAAGCCTTTGGAAAGTCTTATTTGAGGAGCAAAATGATCAAATTTGCATTTGAGGAAGATCATTCTGGTTTGGAGAATGCATTGGGGAGGGGTACAATTAAGACCAGGGAAATAAAAAAATTGAATTAAGATAGAGTGGAGAACAAGATAAAGAGCTTTGATAAATATATATATGGTGCAGAAGCCATGAGAGTTGATGACTAAGAGGCGAGAGGACAGTAGGAGTCAAGAATGACTCATAGGTTTCTAACCTGATCTTTGGGTGTATGCTAGCGCTCTTTATTAAAATAGAAAACATTTGAGGAGAAGCAGGCTTGGAGAAAAAGATTTGAAGAGATGGGTTTGAAGTACTTGAGATGCCATTAAGGCCTCAAAGTCCAGATGTCTAGTAAGCAGCTGTATACATATGTAGCTGGAGCTCAGGGGGGAAGTCTGTACTAGGTGTATGAGTACACAGAATGAAGAGACCAGAAGACCTAAGGCAAAATTCTGAGGAATACTGACATCTAAAATGGGGGCAAGGAAGAGGAGCCTACACAGAGACTGAATTTTTAAAGAGGTAGGAAGAAAATCAAGATTACTGAAGTCAAGAGAAAAAAATGTTTCTGGAAAAAGACAAGGTCAAAAGTGTGAGTACAGCTGAGAAACCAAACGAAGGAAAGTGTCCTTGAATCAGGAGGTCATTGGTGACCTTGAAAAGCAGGTTCAGTAGAGGTATGGCTAGTCTGCAGTGGAACTGAGGAGTGAATGGGAGGTGAGCAGATGCTGAGAGTAAGTGTGGACAGCACTGTCAAAAAAAAAAAATTCTGTTTATGAAAAGGAGAAGGGAAAGAAGTAATTAAGGGAGAGGCACAGATGAGTGAGTGTTTTGAGGTGGCTGCTGGAAAAGACTTGGGCAGTGTAGGTACAGTTAGGAAGGGGATCCAAAATGAGAGGCTGAAGATCCAAGGCCTGGCATGGGGCAGGTGTCCATGAACACCCAATGTTTTCTGTAACAAATGAGCAGGGGGAGCATTTCTGTGGGTATAGCCTCTGGGCTTTGTTGCACCCCACTAACTATTCTAAAAATGTTTCTGTGCTTCCTCTTTCTCAAACAGCTGGGCCATTAAGAGCTGCACAAAAAGTACCTTTCACACTCCCAAGAGAGGGTTCAATTTCAGATCCCAGCCAAGGTGCTTCCTCTCTGAAAAGACTATGTGACTGTATTGGTCCCTCCCCCAACAGCACCTAACCATGACTCCCGGCACAAGGTCAGAGCTCCAAAGCAGCAGCAAACAGAAAAGTTTCCACTGCAGTTTCTTACCACCAAGACTGGTATCCTCAGTCCACTCTTGGGGAATCAGTATGGCTAAGCATGCTTTCTCCCTGATAACTTTATATCTACTTTGAAAAATGGTAAGGCTGACTAGATAACCTAAACAGCTCAAAAGAGCATGATCAGAGATAATAATCTCATTATATTTAATTCAGGCACCCCTTCAATGTCAGCCATTCACCCTTACAAGCTACTACTACCTTTCGTGTTTAACTATGGGCAGCAAGCAGTTCATGGGTTTGTTTTGAAGGGTGAAATGAGAGAACATAAATTTTAAAAGTCAGGCATATATTACTTTTTAATAAACTCACATCTTCATCTCCTTCTTGACAGGAGCCAAAATTTTCTTTCTCCCAGCAAGTGCCCAAGTCTTGAATCTGAGGGCCAAAGAGACTGGACTTAGAGAAAAAAGAGAGATATTTCAGGAAGCACCTGACATGGAGGAGCCTCAGAATATTACCATTTGTCTCTTGGGAAGATTTTTGTCCTTTTGTTTTGGGGTGCTGCTCTAAGAGAACTTTATATTTAAATATGAGAAATGAAAATTCAGGCTAAATGTTAAATTGGGGTAGAGGAGGATTTGTGAGAAAGATGTTCTTCGTGTTATTAAATGGATCCTTTGCTTTATCACAAAGTTTCTTTAAATATGTGCTCCCCTGGTGCAATTAAGCATTTGTTTACAGATCATTAATTATCTGGCAGAGAGGCTTGGCTGGAAGGAATATGGCCGAGAGACACAGCTGGAGAGTTAAGAGCTTGTGCCAAGTGAGAATCCATCACAACCAGACGTAGTAAAGCTCAAAAGTGATTGTGTAAATCAGGGACAAAAAGGAACTCAGTTTCCAAGAGTTCAGCATGTAAGCACTCTGAGACTCCTAGCCAGGCTAGATAGTAGTAGTGGGCAACTCACCAAGTCATAGAAGGCAAAAGGAAAACAGAGAAAAAGAATAGATAGGGGTAGAAGGAAGGGTCTAGTTCACTTCGGGACATTTTGAGTAGGAGGTGTCTGTGGGAAATCAAGGTGGAGAGGGGGTCTAGAAGGCAGATGAATATCAGCGCCAAACTCCAGCGATGCTTAAATATTGGCAGTTTTCTAAAAATGTAAAAACTAGTTCACACTTTTCTGCCTCTAGCCTACATGGTATCTTCCCCTCTGCACCCTTCCATACCTGCTCAGCTTCTACTCACCCTTCAAGTATCAGCTCCAACTATCCTCTCTGGGAAACCATCCCTGGCTCTTCCTAGACAAACAACCTCTATGTATGCATACCTACTGTAACACCGAGACTCACAAGAAGACTTCCTGACTCAACCAAGATTACATAACTTAATAAATGTGACAGGCTTAGCTCAGGGAACTCAGTAAATATTATATCACTTACTCTCTTATAATTATGGCATTGCACCCTTGTACATCTCACAATTGTATGTTTCCTAGGGCTGACACAAACTGGGTTGCTTAAAACAACAGAAATTTATTTTCTTACTGTTCTGGAGGCTATAAGTTCAAAATCAAGTGTCACCAGAGCCATGCTCCCTCTGAGACTATGAGCAGAATCCTACCTTGTCTTTTCCTAGTTTCTGGTGGTGGCCATTGATCCTTTGGTGTTCCTTAGCTTGCTTGAAGCTGCACACTCCATTCTCTGCCCATATCATCACATGGCATTCTTCCTATATGTCTTTTTCTTCACATGGCATTTTTCTCTTCTCACAAGGCACCAGCCATGTTAAATAGGGCTTACCCTAAAGACCTCATCTTAGCTTGATTCTCTCTGCAAAGACTCTGTTTTCAAAGAAGTTCACATCAACAGATTCGGGGGGTTAGGACTGTAACATATCTTTTGGGAAGATGCAATCAAACCTATAACACCCATGAAAAAGTTATTTCCTGCAGGAAATAATAACTTTTAAAAATAACTTTTTGTGTGTCTCTGTCCCAACACTTAGTACATGTCTGGAATAGATAAGGTGGCTCAGGAAATGTTTTTTTGAATGATGGACCATAAACTTGTGCTTTTTAAGTAAAATATTTTAGGTACAAAGATCTAAATTAATGCTTTCTGTGTGTTCTGTAATTTAATTTTGTCAAATGTCCTGGTAGGTGTTTCCACATCCCAAAGATGAAGAACATATACAAATCAAGTGACTTGCTAAGGTCTGCACAGCTAATGGGCTGTAGAAATGGAATTTAAACTCAGGTTTGCCTATTTTCAAAGCTTAGATCATTCTACTATCTACTGCCTTTTCTTTTACCTTTTATTTAGTAAAGTCTCTTAGTAAGACTACCTCAGCTATGCTTAGGGAAACCCCCTAAAATAGTTTTGGTTTAAGCTTTGACCCAAGTGTTAGAGAATCGACAGCACCACTTGATGAGGGTGGAGGAATGGAGGGCAAAGTGGAGGGTGGGGGTAGCATGGAAATAGCTGCAGGATTGGAGATAGACTCCAAGGGGAAGGCGAGACTTCAGAGGAGAGAATTAGTAAGTCCTTTCACCACCCCTCCCCAGCTAAAAGAGGCTTCTTCCAATGCTAAACTTGGAAAATGCTGACATATTTCTCTAAGACTAGGTAAGCTAATACCCTGAGAATGGATGAGATCACCTTTTAACTGAAAACTTTTCATTGTATCAAGAGAAATCAGGGCAGTGTATGATAAAGAAAAAGTCTACTAGAAGCCGGATTCCAGGACAGATTTGGTCAATGTCTTAGTCCATTGTCCATTTGTGCTGCTATAACAGAATACCATAGACTGGATTATTCATAAACAATAGAAGTTTATTTGTCTCATGGTTCTGGGGCTTGGGAAGTCCAAGACAGAGGGGCCACATCTGGTGAGGGCCTTCTTGCTGTGTCAGAGCATGATAGAAGACATCATATGGCAAGACAGCATGAGAAAGAGGGACACATTCACTTTTTTTAAAAAAAGAGATGAAGACTCATTATGTTCCCCAGGCTGGCCTAAAACTCCTCAGCTTAAGTGATCCTCCCACCTCAACCTCCAGAGTAGCTGGAGTTGGGACTACACTTACCTCACCTCACCCTCACCTGGCTCAAACTCATTTTGATAACAAGCCCACTCTCTTGATAATGAACTCACTCTTTAGATAACAACATTAATTTATTCATGAAGAGTAGAGTCCTCATGACCTAGTCATCTCTTAAAGGTTCCAAATCTCTATACAGTTGCACTGGGGAGTAAGTTTCCAACACATGAAGTTTGGGGGACACTCAAACCATAACAGTCAAGGACAAACTCTTTGACTTCGGGGAAATAATTGTCCTTCTGATCTCATTTTTATTATTTCCAGAATGGGAGGTTGGGGCTATAAGTTTGCTGAGGTCACTAGTCTTGGTTTCGTGCTTCTATAAAATCCGTTTCTGTTTCATAACTCTATTTTAAGGTGTTTATCACATTGCCAAGAAAAGGGAAAAAAGAACCTTCAGGATGAAATTTTTCTATGCCAAGGAAAAGATTTTTTTCTTTTTCCATTTTTTGCATGAAAAGTTCTGCTTCTCTTCTTCAGTGTCTGTCTTTTCATTCTGGTACCCTCACAAGTTTTCTCAATAGTAATAAGCACTGGCATGACCCTTCCTTTACTTGATACCAAAGAGAAGGATTTTCTCATAAAGCTAAAAACACTGGTAAATCTGTTATGTGGTCTTGGTGTGACTTATCCAAACAAAGAGATCGAAGAGAAAAGAATACATAGATCCAGATTGTTTAGCTTGGGGGCAGTTTTGCAACCCCCTTGCCAAATGTAAGCACAGTGATTTCACTTCCTACTCTGCTTTCAGCTTCTTGAAAGTGTGCAGGCCCTAAGTGAACATTTTTTGACAGATTCTTTCTTCCTTAGATAGACACTAAGCATCTCAAGTGGAAAAATATATCTCGTTGTTTGTGCAGTTGAGGTCTGTCTCCACCTGGGGAGTGGTAAGAGTCAGAGTAGAGAGTTTTGAACATTTCATCTTTAAATGTCACAGAAGCAAAGATGGGTTGGCTTGGGACAAAGAATGTTCCTCTTGCCAAGAGTTCCTGCCCAAATGTCCCCTGAGCTGGTGAGTCTGGCTACCAGAGGACCTTAATGTTCTTCCCATGGTGACTTGGAGTAATTGAGCTTAATATATGTGTCACTCTCCCTTTCCTTTCATAGGTTTTCTTTGCATCTTGTTCTCTAAGGAACCAGGGAACAGGATTTGAATTTTCTATTCAAGTACCCCTTACTCTACCCAAACCACAATTAGTGCTATTAGATATATCAGCAGCAAGAGGAGTGCAGCCTCTCAGATTTGACATGGAGTTGGTGATGGGAATTAACATACCTACTGGGTGACAGGCAGTATGCCAGGGACCACTGGAGGCAATTTAGCAGAGTGGGAACCACGTGGACTTCATACCAGGTTTGAATCCAGTGTGTGACTTGTGTCCTCACTCTCCCTCTCTGAACCTCAGTTGATACATCTATAAAATAGAGTTAACAACAAACACACACACCTCCCAAGGTTATTATGAGGATTGCATGTTAAGCATCAAGCATTACTGGGGACTGAGTGGGATAAATTTCAGTCCCCTTCTTTGCCTCTTCTTCTCTTTTACATATATTATCTTATTTACTTCTCTCAATGACCCTAAAGGACAAGATTGATTTTCCCATTTTATAGATAAGGAAACTCCATCTGCCTGGTTCTCTACTATATCCCAAGTATTAGGCAGGGGCATATAGTAAGCCCTCAACACATATTCAATATTAAATTAATTAAAGAACGAATAAGATAGTCTTAGAAGAGTTAAGAATCTTGCCCACATTTTCACAGTTAGTGTCCCAGTTCAGTTAGGACATAAGGCAGGGCATCATGGAAAAATTCATGCAAGGAGACAAGAGAACCCAGAAATGGAAACGGAAAGGCATAACATAATTCATCCTTTTTTATGATTGAGAACACTGTGTTTCACAATTCCAAGGCGTGTTTTAAATATACAATATCTGAACATGATTTTAAAAGCAGACAATAAAACCCCAAATTCGGCTTAAGTCCTAAAACTTATAAAAGTACAGACCTTAGTAAGATCTCAGCTTTCTTAAACAAGACAGATTGTCCCCGTTAGCCAGGAAGGGATAGTGGGTGGTGTACCTGCAGTAATACTGCCCAGCCTTTAAGGAAAGGAGAAGTGATTCTTTACCTAAACCGACTGGCTGCAGGGACTCATCCTTGTCATTACCCTGTGATCTCCTGAAAGGAAAGAGTAATAGAAAATCTCTCAAGCCTCTAGGAAAAAGGAAGCAGGGATTAAATCTCACAGTCAATTCACCTTCTTGTTGCCTCAGGTAACTCTGAGGCAAGGCCCATATCAAAACAGTCATCAAAACCCAGGTTTGGATCAAAGAAATGTAGGTTCAAGTCTCCTCCATGTGATTATGAACAATTTTTATCACCTTTCTAAGTCTTAGTTTCTTCATCAGAAAAATTGAGATAATGATAGTCTGACCTTAGGGGTTATTTGAAAAGATTAAAAGAAGTGAATATGTAAAGAAGTCAGTACAGTTTCTATCACGGAAGTAAACGTTAGTTCTGTTTTTATTCCTTTCCTCTGATTTAGTATTGAATTTATGGTGTGGTTAATAGACATTCTTAGGAAGATCAGAGTTCATAGTTTGCTGTGTAATTCTGAAATGACTTAACCCTCTGAATGAATGTGCCTTTTTGTGTCTTTGACTCAGAATGGTAGCCCAGAGTTTTATATATATATGTTTTTTAAAAAAGTCTAGGATTGAATGACAAAGTAGAGTATACTCTGGCCCTGTGAGGACCTGTGAAGAGCAGGCATTTTGAACCATAAAGTGCTTGGGATGAGCAGAGATGGTAACCAGAGAAGTAACATGTGGTCTTTGAAGAAATGTTGTCCCATCATCTCCCAAATATTGTTGGAATCGTCAGAAGACTAGAATGAGGCAGGGCTCACCTTAACTGAGTAAGAGGTTAGAGAGTCAACGGCTTCCAGGCAACAGCGGTTTAAGAAGGAACTCTAGTCTTGTGGAATGACACAGAATCACCATGGTTCCTGGAAGGCCCATGGACTGGGTCAGGAAGGTTCCTGATACCATTATGTTATTATTGGTATTAGTGTATGTCAATTATGTGTGATTGTCAACTTGACTCTTTTTCCTCTGTGTGCATTTTTCTATAGTTATTTTTCTTTCTTCATATTTAGAAGACCATTTTGAGAATGTTAACCTGTTCAGTAATGCTAAGGGAAGACTAGGAAATGGGCTTTTATTAGCATTGGGTTAGACTGTGGGAACCACATATGGTGGGAGCACAGAGACACAGAGATACTCACAGAGGAAAGTGAGACTCAGAGGGACAGAATATGGAACACCTCTCCCCCTCACCTCTGGGGGCTTTTCTCTTCTCTAGGGTCTATTTACAGACAGTCATTCACTTGACAAGTGTTTGTTTAGGGTGTCTAATGTGCTGGGCTAGGGGCTAAGATACAACAGTAAAGAAAACAGATAGGGTTGCTTCTCTAGTGGAGCTTTATCTATTGGCAGAGATATACAATAACAGAATAAAAATATAAGTACATACTATTATAAGATCCATGAAGAAATCTATAAGAAGCCCTGGAAGTATGTAACAGGAACTGAGACTAGTCTATGGAGGGGTTTGGGAGGAGCAAGTTAGGGAGGACTTTCCTGAGGAAGTGACATTTCACCTGAAAAATCATAGAATGAGTTAATTTACTATTGGGAATCAAAGGAAACTTCTCAAACTAGTTAACCCCTAATTGAAATTTATAGCTTTAAGAGGTAAGTTTCATTTTGCCAAGGTTAGGTCAAATGTTTTGTTTCTTTTTCAAAATGAACTCAAATGTTGATCCCTTCTGACAATCTTTTATATTCATAAACTTCTTTTCATCTTTAACCACTGGAATTCATTTGCTTTGTGTTGCTTATGCAGAGTATATACTGTACTACTAATAAAATGTTGGGACTCAAGATCATTTGTTTGGCCAACAACTCCCATGTGTGACTTCCATGAGCTTATAACATAGCTGAGATCTGATTGGTTGAATTTGACTGTCATCTGCTTGAGCATAAACAAGGCTTCAGATTGTTTTAGCTACTTCTACATTTTCTATAATAATTTATAGAAGTTTTTATCTCTTCACTAAGAAAATACTCAACAAAATCAGTTTAAAAGAATGAATGGACCCAAACACAATATTTCAGAAGGTGTTTGCTGCAGATTTGGGCAAGGCTTATAGCCTCAGAGGCTCTTAAATGTTTAAAATCAGAGAGCTTCTTTGGTGACTGTGACCTGTGATTATAGACTCTTTATTAAAGGGATGGCATTTGGAGGGAAACATTCTGGGGTGTTGTGTAATCATCAGCATTGTTCAGTTTATTATATTCAATTTGATTCCATAAAAATTTATTGGGTGCCATACTCTATGACAGAATGGGCATAAGGGATCTCAGAATAATAGTTATAATAATAATTATGATAATAACAATTATAGCAACTATCATTTATTCAGTACTCACCATGTGTCAGGCACTGTGCCAAACACTTTCCATGAATTATCTCATTTAATCCTCATAACAATTCTATGAAGTTGTATTAATATTTTCATGAAGAAACTTACCTAAGTTCACAAACTTAGTAAGGATAGGACTTACTTATTAGAAATATTTGTATCCAGGGCTTAAAACTACAATATATTGTTTTCTTCTTACATTGGCATGTTATTTTTCAGATAAAGGAAATGTGATTCTGGGAGGTTAAGGGACTTGCTCAAGGTTATGCAGACATTTCTGAGCTCTGTTTATTTTCACTGGAAATAATATATATGTCTTATTGAGAATTTCATATGTGCCTGGCATGTTACCTTAAAATCTTTGAACTCAGTGGTACTCAACATTGACTGATGTTAGAATCATCTGGGAGATTTTTTTGGGTTGTTTTTGTTTTTTAAAATCAACATCTGGGATAGAGCCTGGGAGTGGGATATGTTTTCTAAGGTCCCCAGGTGATCCTGATATACAGAGAGGATGGAAGACTCCTGGCCTGTTTCTAATAACACCCCCATAGGTGAAAAACTGAGGCTCAGGAAGGTGAACTGTCTTGCTCAAAGTTGCAGCAAAGATATGACAAAGTCAGGATTTAACCACTGGACTAAATCAGCTGTTTCTTCAAGCCGTCACCTACATGACAAGTTTACATTCTAAGTCTCACTTGGGATAAGTTATCCAGGTGATGTTCATTGGCCTTTGAGCCTATGCTCGATTTGCAACTTTTGTCTGTCCTTCCTTCCCCCTCTCCACTGCTGCTTGCTTCCCCTGCCCAAATCCCCATAAGCGGACTTCACCAGACTTCATGATCAAGAGTGCACATGGATGGGCTGGGCTGATGCCCCTGCTTTGTGCAGTACCCAGTTCAGGATAATACTCACCCTAGGCCTCCTAGTAGCTCCAGATCCTCCTGGCTATGTATCAACATTCATTCACTGAGTTAATCTGAGAAGACAGTGGCCCTGAGCCCTGGTCCACAGCAAATTACCTTTCTGAACAAATAGAAAAATAAGAAATTTTTAAAGCACACAAAATGAATTACTAAGTGAAAAAGCCAATCTGAAAAGGCTGCATAGTATATGATTCCAACTGTATGACATTCTGGAAAAAAAGCAAAAATAAGGAGACAGCAAAAAGATCAGTGATTGCCAGGTATGGGGGGCTGGTGAGGAGGGTTGAACAGGTGGAGTGCAGAGAATTTTTAGGGCAGTAAAAATAGTCTGATGATACTATACTGGTGAATATGTTAAAATACATTTGTCCATACCATACAATGTACAACACCATAAATGAATCAAGTGTAAATTTTGGAATTTGGGTGATTATGATGTGTTAATGCAGGTTCATCAATTATAACAAATGCACCACTATGGTGGGGGAAGTTGGTAATGGGGGAGGCTATGTATGTGTGGAGGGTGGAAGGTATAAAGAAAATCTCTGTACTTTCCTCTTAATTTTGCTGTGAACCTAAAACTGCTATTTAAAAAAAAGTGTTTTAAAATGCAGAGACTTCAAAAGTCAAATCAAACATCAGGGGGAAAAAAGGCAAAAACATGAAAAATGTGGTCAATCATTAGCGGAGAGGTTGAAAAGACACGCTCCAATTGCTTTAAAAATTCACAAAACTGAGGTCTCCTTAAAATAGTTTTGCAAAGTACACTGAGAATTCCATGCAGTAATATGAAACATAAGTCCCACTGCTGCCACTGAACATGCTTCAACTGGCTAAAGTGAAGGAGCCTGACATTAACCCAAGGCTCTGCAAAACTCAAGAGGAGAGCGCAATGGAGACACAGTTGCAAAGCTGCCCCAGATGTGTACATTTTCTGCTCCATTAAAACGACTTGGATGAGAGGCAAAGAACATTTGGCCCACAGAAAGAGGGAGATGGGAGAGGAGAGACATGACAGTCAGCCTCATCACAGGCCTCCTTCTCCCCAGACTTGTGTTTCCTCCACTCCTTTCCTACACTGCTTCTAGAGCAAGCTGTCTAAAATGCAACCATGACCACAAGCCTACCAGGGCTCCCCCAAATCAAATTGCTTTGCCATGTCTCCATTTTCTCAATTCTATCATGGAGTTAATGATACCCACTTCAAGGATTCAGTGTGAAATTAACTGAGATCATGTATGCACAGTGCCTGGCATGCATGATTTATAAGCCTTGGAAGAAAAGTAGATACCACAATTATTGTCACTGAAACCAGGTCATATGAGGGGACACAGGTGAAGGAAGTAAAGATGTCTGGGAAGAAGACAGACAAGATCCTGGGGAGATAGGGTTCCGATTTTTCCCACATCTGAAGGGCAGGTGTGAGAGTCTTGGTGAACCTAGTATGGCAGCTACAAGATGAAGCATTCTATACCAGTGCAAGAAAGAGAGACCTTTCTAACACTTAGCAGTGTTAGATTAAGGAGTGATATTAAATTGCCTCGCATTAGTATTGTATAAACACTGTCTAGATGACCATTTGGCAGAAATATTGAAGAGGGGATTCCACCATGATTTGGTTAAACTTGGTGGTTTTAATTGCCTAAGTTTGAAATCTGTATTTTTGAACTATCATTGCTTGCCAGTCACTGAATCATCAACATCTTGAGTTTCTGGTATGTGTAAAGCATGGGGCTACACTCTCCAGGTCAAGGAGAAAGTACACTGATTCAGTTTTTCACTAGGGTGGAGGAGGCACAGTATGACACATAGTGGGTTCTCCATGAAGCTGTGTTAGTAGACTGAATATTTGAGTCACACTGGAAGCAGAAACTGATATGTCTCTGATGTTATCCGTGTCTCTTTGAGCAGCTTGTGCCAATCATGCCTACTTCAACATCTATTTTGTAGACCTACATGCAAAATGCATTTGAATCTGTGTTGACTGTGGCTGCATCCGTGTCCATTGTCTGCTCTTCTTTCTGGGTTCTTGGGAATTGGGACTGCTCCTTTATGAGAATGATTTATAGTGACTTGGGTAGGGAATTTGTTTAAACCTGAGGGTGCAGTAATATTTACTATGTTCATGAATGTGTCTGTCTTACAAAGAGTGGGATCAGTGTTCTGCTCTTTGATCACTGGTAACGGGAAAAACAGAGTTGAGATTCAGCTCCAACTCTGAAAAGGAGGAACAGGCTTTCAAGAAAAACCATGCAAGAGGTTTGTTATGCATGCTCTCTTTGTGTTGCTCTTTAATGCATGCATTTATTTTTATAAGTATTTACTTTCCAGTTCTGTGCTAGGTACCTGGGATGCTGAAGTGACTCAGCCTTTGTCTCTACTCTAAAAGCTCTTATTCCAGTGAAGGACAAAATTCTGTAGTAGAAAGGGCTGCCCTGTGCTTGAGGAGCATGAGTAGCTGGGGAAGGCTTCACAAAGGAGATGACATTTGAGCTGGTTTTCAGAGTAAGTTGAGATCATTATGCATTTGGGGAGGAAGAACTTCCCGGGATGAGGGCAAAGCAAGCACAAAGGCGTGGACCTGCTAAAACATGCTGTTTTGGGAAATGTCAAATAGTTTTGGTGTCTGAAGTGTACTGTATCCAGGAAGGTGGTGTAATACAGTAACTCCAGATCTGAGAGGGCTTGCACAGAATGTTTACCTATTCCAAAGAAGTCACCCACAGGTCCACCAGGGAAAGTCATAGATTTATTAAAACTTAAGGGAGGCACTGATGGTAGCAGGTCACTAAGGAATCTGCACTCTCAACAAGAGACCTCATGCTGGCTGTCCAGCACCCCTAGACATGCTGACAACCGTGGGTGACACTCCTGAGGACAGAAATCTGGACGCAAGAATCATCACTGTGACCAAGCCGGGGAAGTGAGAATAATCTGCTGCTACCTGCCCCACAAGACATAGTACCCAGAGAGAATACTCTCCATTGGCCCTGGGAAGTTCAATCTGAACCCTGTTGGTGATCCCTGCTTACTTCCTGGGGAGAGGGACTAGATCATAACTTAGATATTGATCCTATGGTTATGGAAAAACGAACAAATACTATTAAATGTAATAATACCAGGTCTCAAATACTTGTATGGGACAGACTATGATGATTAACAGCTGAGAGATCAGAGATCATGCCCTGCTGTGTATTGAGTGCCTTAATGGCACCATTAATAAAACTGCCCAAGAAGTAGACTGAACCTCTGAACACTTGTGTCCTTTATATCACTGCAGGAAATACCAGTATGTTGCTGAGGGAAATACTTGTGTGTCTGTTGCTGGGGGAAATATCAGTATGTCATTGTATATGCAGTATAGATATGGATGCAATTTTTAACTTGGGTATCCACCTCAGGGAACTTGCAGAAGATTATTAATGTCATGTGAAGATTGTGAGAGTGGAAAAAGTCAATGTAGGGATGAAGTGTGAGGTATTGTCTGGACATGGACTGTTTCTCCCCTCCCTCAGGGAGCAACCTCTGGCCAAGGCTGGTCTCTGAAGGAGGGAAAGAAATAGTCCATGTCTGGACAGTGCTTCACAGGTGGTGAGAGATGGTAATATATTTTGGGATCACTCACATTTAGACGCAGAGAGGAGGCTGGCCATGGGGCTACCTGAAATCATTTTGAAAACTAGTCTGGAACTTCATGACCTTTCGTTAAGTATGGTCAACTCTGCATGACCCATCTTGTGAAACATCAGAAGTCTTGCTACATATTACTTCCCCTTGACCACCATAAGAATGTATTCTTAAAACAAAGACTCATTTAAGATCAGTCCAAATAAATCATAATCATGAAGGTACATCTGCTGGAACAACTCAGAGTAGCTCCTCTTTTATCCACAAGCATTTGGGGCAAGATAGGATCAACATCTGCAACAAGACAACTCGTGGTTATTTCTGGCTGGTACCACATAACCAGTGGGTTAGTTTAAAGAAACTTTATCTGACCTGCACATTTGGACCTGAGAATTATGTATTGATGGTATTCATCTGTATAGCATACTTCCTAGATTACAGTGAAATAAATACCTGCTTCATTATTAGTGCAGCTGTTGTGAAATGGAGCACAGTGTTTTGACTTTATAAATGTTGAATGTTTTCTGATTATAAAGTAATACAACATTGTGGAAAATACTCTTATATATATGTATATGAATATAAATACAAGGGAAAACAAAATCACCTACCACTACTAAGAAACCAAGAAAATCACTATTAACATTTTAGTGTACTTATTTTATTTTATCTTACAGGTTGAGTTCATTAAAATGAATTTCAAAAAATATATAACATTTAAATGAGCCCAATACCTCTACTAAGCATTCCTCTATGAGAATACTTTTCTCACTGTAATGTCATTTTTAGTACTCCTAGAGTAGATTGTAAGGTTATGAGGAGGGGAAAGCTATGTTATTCATATAGCAAGCTAATTTTAGCACAGGAATCCACAACCGAGACATAAGTTCTGATACACTAACTCTACAAGGCCCAGAAATCCAGGTGTTTGTTTTTTCATCTCTCTAGGACCAGTCCCTAGCCCAGAATCTGGCATGTGGTGTGAACCCAATGAATACTGGTTGTTTGAATAAATGGATGGATGAATGGATGGGGAGTATTATTCTTCACCCAAAATTCATTAAACCCCTGCCGAGTACCAGGTCTGGGCTAGGCAATGCCAATATAAGTAGCCATATTTGACACAAAATCCACCCTCTCAGAGGCATCCCTGTGAGGGGCTGACCCCCTCTAATGTGAGATAGTGTTCCTATGAGTACAGAGCCCAATCAACTCCGTTTTGACTGGTGCTCATGGCTTATCTGGGGGGACACAAGCCCCTCCTGGTCTCTTTGATTTGTGATATTAGAGACAAAGCAAAGACTGACTTTCCATGCAGTACCTTTTCTGAACTCCTCAAAGTGCTCCAGAAATGCCTATCCCTGGGCCTGCCTTCTTAGAGCGCCCCTCCACTGCCTGCTTTATTCCAACTTGTCCCAGTGCAGTGGCATGCTGAGCGGGTACCTTGATAGAGAAAGGCTACAGGGAACAGGGACGCCACAGCTATCTCAGATGAGAGCACCCTTGACAAATCACCACCCCAGCCAGCTGGCCCAACTGGAAATCCCAGATAAGCCCCAGTTCTGGTCAAAACTGGTTTGGCAGCTCTGGGGGAATGTTTCTGTCAGAGTGACCCTCCCCACAGCGAGAGCTGGCAGCTTTGCAAAAAAAGAAAAAGAAAGAAAGAAAAAGGGAGAAGGCAAACTAAAGGACCTGAGGGGGGTGGCTAAATTTGAAACACTCCAAACTTCTGCTTGATTGCAAGTGCAAGTTTACACTTTGGAATTCAAACAAGCTTGCCTCCGCCCCCACCGAGCGTGCATTCTCACACACTCCCTTCTCCTTTGCAGTGCAGTTTTGTTGCAATGCAAGTTGTTTAGCAGTGCGATTGTTGAAGTAATATAATCCTGCCCGCAGCTCGACTTTTAGTCAATGCAATTTTTTTTTTCTGCAACGCTATTGTTATTATTATTGCAACTGAATCTCTCAGTCTCCTTTTCTCCGTATGCGAATCGCGCTCCGGCTGTGATTGCTCGGGTCTGACTTTGCGAGTGGCGGTGCGCTTCCAAACCCCCCTCATCCGCCCCTCGTCCCCCCCCCCCCCCGCCCCTTTTCCGCGCCCAGGCGAGAGCAGCCGATTGGCAGAGCTGTGCTTTCAGGAACAATAACAGTGGGGGGAGCCTGGGTCCCGGGGAGCCGCCCCCACCCCCCCTCCAGCTCCGCAGCGCGGCGCGCGCCCCCCGCCGGGTCCCCACCTCCGCGCCCGCCCCGCGGGCTGAGCGGCCCGAGCCGGGCCCGCCCCCGGCGCCCACCATGTACGCCTTTGTGCGGTTCCTGGAGGACAACGTCTGCTACGCGCTGCCCGTGTCGTGCGTGCGCGACTTCAGCCCCCGCTCGCGGCTGGATTTTGACAACCAGAAGGTGTACGCCGTGTACCGGGGCCCGGAGGAGCTGGGCGCCGGGCCCGAGAGCCCCCCGCGCGCCCCCCGCGACTGGGGCGCGCTGTTGCTGCACAAGGCCCAGATCCTGGCGCTGGCAGGTGAGCGAGCGGACGGGGAGGGACAGTGGGACCCGGGAGGGGGCCGGGATCCGGGGAGGGGCCGGGCCCCGGGCGGAGGGGGCCAGGAGAGCCACTGCTTGCTCCTGCCTCCTCCTCCAGTCTCCTGGGCTTTTCATTTGGGGTGCGGGGTTCTCTAAGAGGCCAGGCCAGTTAAACAGACCGGATGGTCCCCTTTGTCTTCCCCGCTTCCTCGACTCCCGCGCTGTCAGTCTTCATCTCTGTCTGTCCTCTTTCTGATTCTTTGTGTTCTCCCCATTCCTTCACTTTCCCTTTTTCTCCTCGTCTGTTTGTACCATCGTCTCTCGCCTTCTCTTTACCTCTCTCTCAGTTCCTTCCCTTCCTGTTTCTTTCACTCTCCTTAAGTTTCTCAAGCTGTCTGTCTCTCTCCCTTTAAGACCACTGGTACCTCCTTGGAGTGAGGAGCCAGGTGGATGTTGTCATATCTTCTAAGTGGGAGGCCCTCCTTACAGAGGGAAGCTATGACATCCTTGTCCTATCAGGGCCATCATTGGACAGGTTGAGAAAGCCTTGAACCTCTGTGCACTGGACACCACTCTCTCCTGCCCCTCCCTGGTGGCAGAGTTAAGGAGGTAGAGGCCTTAAGGCATCTCTCAGCCTCCACACCCCTTTCCGAATCTCCCAGAAGGCTCCCTGAGAGCTGGGGTCCAGAAAGGGCTTCTAGGTTATGATAAGACCAGATTTCCCATCCCTGCTCTCCTAGGGCCCCAGAGAGATAGGCTAACGCAGGTATTCTTATCCCCATTTGACAGATGAGGATACTGAGGTTCAGTTGGTGATTGGTCAAGAAACCAGCCCTTTATACTCCTGCACCCCAGTTCTTTCTGCCATGCTGAGACAACTTTTCCCTTGTAAAGAGAAAACAGTTGGCCCTTTTTCCCAGGTAGTTCCAGGAGGCTAGTTCCTGACACACAGGGAAGAGGACAGTACCACTTCCATTTTGGGTAGCAGCCTTTTAGCTGCTGCTGGTAAGGAAAATGTACTGTAGAGTGGGCAGAGACAGTAAGTCACCCTGCCCTCTACCTGGAAGAGCATACCAAGGGTTAGGAACTGAATGAAGACGTTGTTAGTATTTTATAATTTTGAGATCTTTCTTAATATTTTTTTTCCAATTTCCTTTTCTTTCTCACATTTAGCCTAAAAGATGAACCCAGCATTCTTTCAACCCGTTTTGACTTGCCCAGGGTCCCATGACAAGTTAGCTGTAGATTAGAGCTCAGCCTCACGACTCTGGTTCCTTTCCACTACCTCATATTGCCTCTGAAACACAGGTTTGCAGGAGTTCAGGAGTGGAAGAACTGGAAACTGACCAGCAGCACTGGGTCCTTCCTTTGTAACTGGCTTTATCCTTACTACCTCCTTGACAAGCCCTGGTTCACACAGGTGTAGGCCCACCCACTGCCACACACCCGGGACCAGAAAAACGGAGTGAGGGGAAGTAGGTTTTAGAAAAGGGAACTCTTTGTGGCTGATTAGATTTTATTTTGTTTGCTTGCTTGCTTTTAATTACCTGAGGGAAGGGATTAGGAATTTATTCACAAGAGGATAGGCCTGAGGAAGTTAGAACTAGGTTGTAACCTTAGCTTCCCTTTTGCTGGAAGAAAATAAAGCATGCTTCTTGATTGTATCACACTTCTGGGTCAGAAGGGTCCTAGGGGAGTGGAAGTGATGTGTATCAGGGAGAGTCAGTAGTATGTGTCTTAGTGTATAATGACTGTTTTCCTCTTTTAGAGATTGTTTCATCCATCCATTCATCCATTCATTCATTCAGCAAACTTATATACACTATGCTTGACTCTTCAGGCACTGCAGAGAACCCACTTCGGACGATAGCAACTCTCACCAACTCATTTTAAAATCGACACAAGTTCTCATAAGTAAGACACATGTAGCTATTGATCTGAGAACGAAGAATTTTGAACCTATGGGCTATTCATCCTCCCATCTCTGGGGTTATTAAAAGATAAAAAAAATAAAAAACATCGGTAACATCTGAAAGAGTAGATTCAAAGAAGTATAGTGCCAATTTGAGTGAGTTGAAAAGCGCTTCCCTCACTTCTCTTTGATTTTGTTCTTGGGAGGACAAAGGAAAAAAAAAAAAACAACAACTTGAAGTTGGCTAGACCACAATTTGAATTTTAATCAGCTGGTTAATTTTTAAATTGGAGTTGCTGCCCTGGCTGCAGATCTGATTGGAAGGGCCAGAGTGAGTTTGGGAATTCATTTATCTTTGAAGAGCACTATGTGTGTCTTGAAACCCCACCTTGACTTACACTTGGGGACTCTGAAAATTGCCTGCAGTGACTTCATTGTAAAGAGCTCATCTGGCAACTCCTAGATGTTAACACCACTGTGTGTAGCGCCAAGTATGAGGATCAGCTCCTCAAGAGAAAGGCAGAGGTGGCTTTGTTTGTGGACTAGCCACTAGTCGATTAATTAGTCTTTCTCTAGTTGATTAATTAGTCTTTCTCTCTGGCACCAATAGCATGGTTTCAGAGGTAGTTTGAGCACCGCTTTATGGCTTTTGGTGAGAAGTGTATTACTTTACAGAGTATTTGTCTAGGCCAACCCAGAGCTGTCCAGAGGTGTACCTCTTCTTATACCCTGAAAATCTCAAAGCCAACTGCTGTGGGACTTTGCATTTTACTGCCTGTGGGTCTTGCACCATGGTTTCAATATGTGTCAGACCCTTGTATATAGCCTTCTTCTTAACAAATTACAATCCCAGTTCAAGGGAAAACAAAAGCCTTCCTTTACTGACAGTCTTGCTATGTGTCTGTACATTATCTCTGTTAGTCTCCTCAGTGACCATTAGGTAGATATCGCTATGGCTAATATTTCCATTTTATAGATGAGGACAATGAGGCTCAGAGACTTGCTTGCAGCCACACAGCTAATAAATGGCAAAGCCGGAATTGGAACACAGGTCTTCCAGTGCCAGGCCCCAGCTTGGCAGTCTCCTTTGTAAAGTAGCTGATGATCCCGTCAGCCACACAGCATGACTTGGAAGGAGTGAAGGAAATGGAAAATTGTCTGTGAAGCTTACAGCTCAAGGCAAGTTTTCAAGCCAGGGAACAATTTTAGTTTCTGAGTTTTCAAGTCCATTCTGCTCTTCCTTTTCCTCCGTTACCAGCCTCCTTCCTATAGAGCACACACACCCATCCCTACTCCCTGCCCTGCCCTTCAGTTGTCATTTCCTTGAAGAAATATTCTCAAAGAAGCTCCTATCCCTCATGGGAGGTCTACATAACTCAAAGCTTGACTCACCTTTGAATTGTAGTCTCTTCTTACTCATATTTGCCAAGCAGTTTGTGGAAGGTAGAACGACTAATCAGGAGAGCTCACCACTCTCTAGCTGCAATCCAGCCTGCCACTGAGGCTCATGGGACTGGATTTTGTGTTTTTTCAGGGGACCCAAACTGGTTTCTCTAGGCTTAGATTCTGAGAATTCTGAGTTTTTCTATCCAGGTACCTGTGTTCTGTTACTGTTGATTGGGTGTGCTAAATTCCTATTGTCAAGGTATCCCCTTACTGCTTCCTATATAGCAGTCCCAGTGCTGTAATAAGTGAATACACCAGTGCACCAACGTGTCTCAGGTACTGTGGTTAAAATGATAGCACCACCCAGGGGATCCCCTTTTCATACCCTGCTATGTAGGCTTTCTGTGGGGAGTGAGTGATAAAGAATAAATGAGTACCATCCTCAGGGAGCATGTAGTTTGGGAGCCCCAGTGTAAGTGCTAAATAGAGTTAGAAACCAGGCACTGGGGGAGCACAAATAAAAGACCAATTCTAGGTGGGCTGTACAGCTTATCTTTTAAGTTTTTTCTTTCTAGCTTCATTACCCCTACCTGCATTCAGACCTGCATCTGCCCCTATGCATCCAAACCAGTGCAGTAGCCATCTGATCGATCACCTTGTCTCTGATCAATTTTCCAAATTTTTTCAGAATAATCTTCTAAAACACAGTCGTAGTCAATTGACTACTCTCAATAAAATCTTCTGTAGTTCCCTGTAGCTTACTGAATAAAGTTTCAGTTTTTTAGTTTGGCATTCATAGCACTCTTCAGACCACCCTCAGCCCCATCTCCACCTCATTTCCCCAGCCTCACCCCACGTCCGTCCCCCTTCCCTAAGACCTGTAGCATGTCTTGGTTTTCTGTGGACACACTCTCCTGTACTCCTTTGAGCCAGCCAGGAAGGATTAATCATTGTCTGGCATGGGGCCTCTGCCCACAAGGAGCTCACCTTCTGGTGTGGAAGGCAGACCTTCACAGACATTTGTGGTTCAGCACCTGAGGGCTGTAATGGAAGAGTGGACAAAGTACTTTGGGAGTCCCCTGCCCCAGGGGCATTCCCTACTCCTCTGTCTGGCCCCAAGTGAGACTCTCTCCCTCCTCAGAACTCTTTGCATTTTGCTTGTTTCTTGCTTATGGGTCTTAGCATTTTATGTCTTGTTATGGTTAGTTGTGAATGTGCTTCTCTTCCTACCTGACAGTGAACTCCTCCAGGATGGGGGCCTGCCTTGTCTCCACATCCGCAATGCCCAGCTGGTCAGCCCATGTTTAACCCATGAACTTTGGGAAGACAGGTGCTTTTTTTTTTTTTTTTTTTTACATGAAGAGTGGGAAGTAGGGCAACAGGAACCTCTGTAGCAGCAACTTGTTTTTCATAACACAAACCTGAAGTGGGATTTTAAGATTTCATTCAACTTTGTTCATCTGGAAAAAGGCAACATTCTTTATTACTCCCTTTATTCTTTATTACTAGAAGAAACCCCACACTTGGGGGAAATAGCTTCCAAAGCCACGTTCTTCTTGCTTTGGTAATTTTAGCTCATTCAGGGCTCAGGTCCCAGTTTGGCATTGTTAGTCCAAATAGATCACTTGCTCCAGAAATGCTTTGGAACTTCTACAAAGTTAGCAGTGAAGCAGGGGACTAGCCGATTTCATATGCAAAGATTGTTGCATGTCATCAGTGGGAAACTGCCAACAAAAGGATTTATTTTTTTTTTAAGTGAGTGAAAACTTTTAATTTAGGTTTTGACATGTTTTGCTGATATACATTGGAGCAAAGATTGGAACTTGCCTGCTGTCATCTGTTGCAGATTCTACTGGAATGTTAACTATTGAAGACTCAGTCTGATGTGATTTCTTGTGTTCAAGACCATGTATTTGTTATAACTAAATAGTATGTGATACAGAGTGATTCAGAGATCTGGTTCACAGGCTGAAAGAAAAAATTGTCCCAGGCAAGTTGCTTTCTGTGTGGTGTTTTGTTATTCAAGAGCACACTAGTTTTTATTTTTAAAAACACACCAGAAAAGTGGAATTCAAATTGAGGTCTTTGACTCCAAGACCACTTCTCTTTCCAGTGTGCCTACCTGCTTTGTCTCATAAGCTTCTTCAGGGCAGAAGATGTGTATACTCTTCTTACCAGTGAGACATAAATAATCTGAAAAGGTTTTCCTTGGTTGATTTATGTCCAGCAAGTATTGAGTTCTACTAGGTTAGCAGTCTTATACTGGAGAGAAATGCAGGAGTATTAGACATTGTTTTGCCTCCAGATATTTATAAAGTACCCACCAGGTCCCAGGTTCAGTACACATACTTTACATCCTTGTGGGATGGGTCTTTTTGTTTTATCTAGCAGAAGAGAGTTATTCAGAGAATTATTTAGTGAGTACTGAAGGTGCCAGGCAGTGGACTCTGTCTTCCCACATGGACTGGACTTGTGGAGAAGTATGAGTCAGTTTAGTCCAAAATTCCAAGACCTAAACTAAAGTGATGATAGTGATGGCAGATCTGAGATGTATTAAGGTAGGAGAATCCATGGGACATGGTAACTCACTGTTTGTAAAAATGCATGTGATGATGATGTGGGGATCTGAGCCACCCTCTCTTGAGAACACTAGAAGAGCAGGTTGGAAGGGGAAGGGAGGAGGTTAGTTTAAGACCTATTGAATTGTAGGAACCCATAGAACATCTGGGCTGATGTGCCTGGAGAGCTACTGGACATGTGGTTCAAGGATCAGAATAGCACTCCAGGCTAAAGATCCAAATTTGGAAGTCATGAGCCAAGCGAGAGTTGATGTCACAGTGGGAGAAGATACAGAGTGAGAGAAGTGTGCAAGGGTAGAAGTCTTCAGAGAGTCAGCTTTTAAGGGCATGGTTGAAGGAGACGACACCAAAAAAGGAACAGGCAGAGATGGACTGAGAATCAAGGAATGACCAGGAGAGATGGGTATCCTAAAACCAAATGAGGAGAGAGGTCTTTGGATCCCAGAACTAGACTTGTTTGTGTTTCTTTTAGCTACACAGCAGTGACCATCTCCTCTGTGCTCATTGATAAGACATAAGATAGGACAGCAAAATATATAAGCAAAAAAGGAAAAGATTTGCATGAGATAATATTTTGGTAGTTTTCATTTTCTGAGTTCTGTACCATGGAAGAAGGATCAGACTTGTTCTTTGGGACCCAGAAAGCAAAGTTAGGGGTTGGTGGGAGCAATATAATAACAGCAGAAAGAACAGACAAATAATGGAAAGGGCTTCCAGCTTGGTGCTGAGCTCCCTGTCACTGGAGGTGGTGAACAGGTCAGGGCTATTTTAGATGGAATTCTGCACTATGAGCGAGTTTGGTTTGTTGACTTCTAGGCTGCTTCCATAACTACTGAGGAGGAAATGTTAGCTGAAAGAAGGTGGACTTTGAAGTCAGATAGTTTGGGTTCAAATTGTGACTCTGCTATTTAGAAGCTGTGTGAACTTGGGGAGATTACTTCACTACTCTGAGTTCCAGGTGCTCATCTGTAACATAGAGATAGCAATCACCCATTTACCTGCTGTGCTATATGGAAAAGTGTCTGGCACGTAGTGGGTTCTCATTAAATATAGACAGCTTACTTAGTTATGGGTGCTGCCCTTTGTAGAAAGGAGTGATTTAGAGGAATACACACATGTAAGGAGCATACAAATTTAAATTTTAACTTGTGTGTGTTTTAATTCCTCCTGGGGCTTGACCTAAGCATGAAAGGCTTACCATTTTCCTCTGTGTTTTTCTCTTCTGTGACCCTATTCTGGGGCCTTTTATTACCCTGGCAACAGCCCTGGTGAAGCACATGAAGGCAGCAAGACAAATGACCCAGCAGAATGAAGTTCCTAGTCTTGTCTGTGCCCCAGCCCTGTGCCAGGGCTAGTGCAGTAGTGGGAGTGAGAGCAAGGAGACCTGTTGAAACTTGGCTAGCAATTCCCTCTCTCCCTATTTGGATGGCTTCAGTAGGACATTTCTTTAAACATGCCCACCTGAAGGATTCTCATAGATGATCTACTCTGATCGTCCACTGCACAGATGATAAAGACACCTGTGGCTGGCCATTGGTCACACAGCTAGAAGGATCTGTTGAGGCTTTCTAGTCTAGCCTTCATGTTTTACAGAAAAGAAAACCAAAAGAGAGGACTAGTCTACCCAGTGAGTTAGGGAGAAAGCCAGGCCTTCATCCATGTCTCCTGATTTCTTTCTGCTACACCACAACAGGCTGCTCTTATTGTTGTTGTTGTCTTGGCTGGGTACAATTCTTGAAACTTGAGAATTTTGACTACCTTGAATTTTATAAAAGACACTGTAGGTCAGAAAATGTAATCTGCTTGTCTTTTCTGTGGCATATCTGTTAGTGCAAACATAAAACTTTACAGAACTTGTGCACAGATGAAAAAGTTTAAAATTGCATATAGATATTTATAAAACAAGGCAAAACCTTGATAAAACATTTTTTGTTTAGCTTTTTAGAACTTCATCTTAGCTAACAAACCTACACCAAATTAAGCTCTTTGACATTGAATTAGTTTAACTATCCAAAATGATTACGTGTAAAATTGGTAGTCAAGACAGTGTCTCCCATTTTAACAATACTACAAATTCTTCAGGCATATCTTCACTTTTGAAGACAGACTTACTTTGGGTGTCCTTTCCACTTGCCTGTTTTTCTAAAATACCATTTGTTTCCATTTTTTTCCAGTGGTAAGTTCAATGAAACGTTTCTGCCTCTTGTATTAATAACAAAAGCCAAGTTCTGCTATGTTTTTAAAGAATGGCTTTTACCATATGTTTACAAGAAAGTTCTTTGTGGCTTTGTTCTTTTCTATTTGGGGATTATT
The DNA here is from genome assembly GCA_963574415.1 of Tarsius wallacei. NCBI lineage: Eukaryota > Metazoa > Chordata > Mammalia > Primates > Tarsiidae > Tarsius > Tarsius wallacei. The sequence continues at coordinate 23,225 of CAUYQG010034723.1, read as the reverse complement.
TAGAGCTTCATAGTCTTGATAAGCTTTGTTTAGCATCAAGTCATATTTATATAGTGTTTAGTTCAATCTGAGAATTCATCACAGCTTTCTCCTAGGATTTAGGCAAGGTCTTTGGATAGAGGCAGACACTTTGGAGTTTCTGTGGACACACTTCATTTAATATGTGCCTTTTAATGCAATTGAGAAAGTTTCAGCAACTTGGTAATTTTTCTCTCATTCCTGTAGAATAATTAGGTGATAGGAATAAGGCCTCATTGTCAAACAGACTTATTTGAAATTCTGACTCTGCTATTTTGTCTTAGGAAAGCCACTTTACTTCTTTGAGCCTCAGTTTTTGCTTCAGTGGAATTATTGTAGGAATTAAATGTGTGATGTTTATAAGGAGTTTGGCACCAGGCCTATAGCACATAGTAGGTGCTTATTCAGTATTTGCTGAATGGATGAATTCAATTAGGTGACATCATAGTCACTAGAAAGTAGGAGGAAATAGATGATGCCCAGATCCTTGGTAGTTTTTCTTGCCCTGGAGACAGAAAGTCTGCAAATCAAGATCAGTAATGATTGTCTCTTCAGAGGCTACATATCTTGTATTTCTGTTTACATTAAAACTGATTATTTGGCCATAAGCTTGGATTGCAAAGGCAGGTTAACTAGAGAGCTTTTTTCATCTTTGCCAGTCAACTGCTAGTTTCTTCTGTGGCTTTCCAGAATTCAAAACCAGAAGCATATTCCAAAGTTACATTAAAATGTCACGTGAAGTATTTGCTGTCTTAGATGATCCACACCACCCTTCACCTTAGTTCATGTGACCAGTCAAGAGTGATAGTTTCTTGTCACCCTGTGTTCTGTCTCCTCCTCAAACCTATCCATCTTGCTTGGCACTGCAGCATTCTTCTTCCTAAAATGTATCTTTCATCATGTCTCAGTCTGTGTCAGATACCTGCAGTGGTTCTCTTCACCATGGGACAAAAGCCACATATGAAACCCACAAGAGTAGCCTAACCACCACTGTTTATTGAACATCTGTGTCAAGAAAGTTACATGCACCATCTCTTTGGAAAACAGTTTATTATTCCTATGTTACTGATAATAGAACTGAGACTCAGGTCAAGTAGCTTACTTACTCAGGCTCCCTCAGTTAGTACATACTAAAGCCAGAATTCCAAATCAGGACCACCTGATTCAAAGACTGGACTATTTTTACTAGATACTGGGCCTTCCTATCCCACCTGTTTCTTCCACTTGCTCTGATGGCACTGAATGTTCAATCATTTTCTGTGGTGGATGTAAGGCATCTGCCTTCACCTCAGGTTTGGGGTTAGAAAGGTGTAGAGACCACAGATTTGCCCTTTGTGAGTCAGCATCTTTCAGGAAGGCAAACCTTGCATTCTGGTTGGGGTTCTTGTTACATACTGGGTTGTAAGGGCCCAAGACACAGAGATCACTTAGCATAGTGCTGAATCTAAAACAGGGGCTCAATAAGTGTTCACTGCCTGCAAAAAAGGATGAGTGGTGGCCTCATGTCTTCCTGAGCCCTCATCTGGGAAACATGGGTCAAGGAGAAGACTGATGAGCTTTAGGATGGATTCACGAGGAGGTTAACTCTCAGAGGAGCCTTGAGATCTCCCTGGTTAAGCGTTGAGGCAGCCGGGAACCAGGTCAAGAGGCTTGTGATTCGAGGCACTATGTGCTTCTGTCCCTTTCCTGAACTCACTCCTGTCACTTTAGAGCTTCCTGGACTGCTCAGCCCACCTTTCAAAGAATGTATTAAAGCCCCAAGGGCTTGTTTCTGCTGTGCCTGGTGATAATTACTGCTTTCTGGAGACTTGAGGACAGAGTGGTCTGGCAGGAAAGCAGAAATAAAGTGGTCTTCTGCTTTCAACTTTACACTGAGGAATTTGGACATCCATATCTATGGCCATCATTCACTCATTCAGTCAGCATTTATTCTGGCTCTACCGTGGTCCAGATACATTTTTAGAGGGGTTAGAGCATACGCTAAGGAGGCAGACAGAACTATATCAAATCCTGGCTCTGTTTCTTCCCAGCTGGGTGACCTTAGAGAGAGGATTTTCTCTCTTTGAGCCTCATTTCTTCTTTTATGGAGAGGAAATGTGGTTAAAAATACCTCCTTGCAGGATTGTTGTGAGGTACAGTAATATATGTGAAGAGCCTTATAGAGGTATCTGACATGTAGTAGACATTCCACAAGTGTTAATCTATTTTTTAATTGAAGTACATTTCATATAGCATAAAATTCATTATTTTATTCATTTTATATGTGCAATTCAGTGTTTCTTAGTATATTCGTAGTGCTCTGCAACTATCACCACTATTTAATTCTGGAACATTTTCTTCACCCAAAAAAGAAATCCCAGTGACCCACTGAGCAGTCATTTTCCAGTGCCCTCTTCCCCCTGCTCTTTGCAACAATGAATTTTCTTTGCTCTATGGATTTGTCTGTTCCAGAAATTTCATGTAAATGGAATCATACAATATGTGACCTTTGTGTCTGGCTTCTTTCACTTTGCATATTTTCAAGATTCATCCATGTTGTGGCATGAATCAGTATGTCATTTCTTTTTAGGGTTGAATAATAGTCTGTTGTGTGGGTATACCACATTTTGTTATCCATGGGCACTTGGGTTGCATCCACCTTTTGGCTGTTGTAAATAATGCTGCTATGAACATTCATATATAAGTTTTTGTGTGGACATATGTTTTCATTTCTCCTAAGTATATACCTAGAAGTGGAGCTTCTTGGTCATATGGTAATTCTGTGTTTAACTTTTTGAGGAATTGCCATACTGTGTTACACAGTGGCTGCCCCATTTTACATTCCCACCAGGAAGGTATGAGGGTTCCCATATCTGGATGTCCTCCCCAACACTTGTTATTTTCCTTTTCCTTTTTAAAATTGTAACCATTCTAATGAGTATAACGTGGGCTCTCATAGTTTTGACTTGCATTTCCCTAATGAGTGGTGATGTTGAACGTCTTCTTATATGCTTATTGGTGTAGCCTCTTTTTATTATTGTTTCATTAAACATTTTTGTTTGATGAGTCTCTGTGGGATAGTTCTATGATATGGGCCCTGCCCTGAGGTTATTAATACTCCAGTGGGTAAGGTAGACCTCTAAGCAGATAATTGCAACATGGTAAGATAATACACTACAATGAAGGTTTGTACAATGTGACATGGGTCCTTTGAGGAGGAAGGAGGAGATGAGTGGAGGCTGAATAGGGTCTGTCAAGCACTCTGAGGACGGAAGGGGATGTTCCAATTAGATGGAAGAGCATAGAGCCTTGGGTATAGCAGGTAGAAGAAGGTGGAGCTTCAGGTGGAGAGGGTCACCCAACCCAAGTCAGGCAGTTAGGCAGGACTCCATCTTCGTGAAGCAAGACTGCTCTGCTCCCAAGCCAGGAGGCAGTGCCTGCTCACCTTTTTCATCCACTGTATGCTGGTCTGTACAGAGCTCTCTGGTTTTCAAGTCACATTTGCTGAGCTGATTTCTTCCCACTTGAGGTAGATGTTGTGTCTTCATTTCTGCAGACAGTGGAAAATGATACTCAATGAGATAGCAGCTTCCCTGACTTCTCATACCTATGAAGTGGCAGAGCTGGACTTGGAGTTCAGGTAGTCTGACTCCTAGTCTTTTCCACATCTGCAAACTAAACCTTAGCTCTTCTTAACTTGGCATTCAAGGCCATTTGTTATCTAGCCCCAGCCACCTTCTCTTCCTTCCTCACCTCTCTCTCCTACCTATAACTGAAATATCTTTTTATAACCATTCCAGTCTAAATATTTTCCCAGCCTTCCTCCTCTGGCTTCTACCCTTCCCCTCTCTTGGGTAGTTCAGATTCTCATAACCCTTAAATGGCTATGCTGATATGCGTACCAATGTTAAAGTGCCATTCACTCTGCTTAAGTTCTTAACATACAGAATAGATCATCTTCACAGCATTCTGGCTATGTGAGTAGTAATTATTTATTTCAAGTCACAAATGAAATAGGCTCAGTAAAATAAAGTAACTTACTCAAGATCACTCAGTAAGTAAAGAGTCTAGCTCAAATGCTACTTCCTCTCAAAAGCCTTCCATGGTTATACTGACCAAAGTTACCTCCCTTTCTCCTGAAATCCTATAATAGTGACTTCTCCCTTGTTCAAACTCAGGGGTCTCAGATGACTTAGGTCTTCTTTTCATGAGTTTTTACCTTATAACCCCAACGGAGTATTAATCATCTATGTTGCCAAGGCCCAGCCTAGATCCTACAGGGTAAGTTCTCAGCAAATGTTAACCTGAGGCATAAGAGGAAAGCCTGTGAATCTGGATGATGTGGTCTGGGTTCTCCTACATTCATGTTATGACGCTGACTTCTGTGACCCTGCACAACATTGAGCTGTCCAGGATGGGGACCCTGTCTGAACTGCCCTTCCTTTGTTTCTGGGCCTGATTGTTGGATGAATGAACGCACAAACTTCACCACTTAGAACCTCATTTTTCTCATCTGCATTTTGAAAGGGTTGAATGAGACCATCTGAAGATCATTCTCCATTCAAATATTACCTAGTTTTGTGAGTCTGATCGATTCTGTCCACACCAGCATGATCCTGAGCTACAGAGTTTCAGCCCAAGGAGGCAAAGCATAGCTTGTCATTTCCAGTTTGGTGGCTGCATGTCAAACTTTGCCCTTGAACTTGTCTAGCTCAGGAGCTTTGCTGTATAGCACATTCAGAAGTCCTAATACCATCTTCTCATCCTCTCTTTCTCTTTTTGTGTTTTTTTTCACATGTGTATACACATACGCGCATGCGCGCACACGCACACACCCCATTTCAGGATAATTTCATTTGAAACACTTTCTCTAGGTTTTACATTTTAGCAATTTTTTGGCTTAGAAAGAGTCAACAATGATTTGTAGGAAGGAAACTGTTGCTCTTTTAGAAAAACCAAAGTCCCTACTATTGCTCATGCCTAACCCATTGTATGTCTTTTTTTTTTTTTTGAGTTGGAGTCTCACTCTGTCACCTAGACTGGAGTGCAGTGACCGCTCCCGGCCACCACAGCCTCAATCCGCTGGGCTCCAGCGATCCTTCCGCCTCAGCCTTCCAGGTAGCTGGAACTACAGGCGAGCGCTACCACACCTGGCTAATTTTTGATTTATTGTAGAGATGCGGTTTCGCTAAGTTGCCCAGGCGGGTCTCGAACCCGCAGGCTCAGGCAGTCCACTCACCTCAGCTTCCCAAGGCACAGGATTACAGGCTGAGCCACCGAGCCTGGCTGTATGTATTTTATAACCATGGAGAGAACAGGAACAAGCCATTGTGAAAATAGAACCCAAGGATTGCTCCTCTGCTCAGTGGGAAAGGTCATTTTCACCAGTAGGTGTTGTCAAGAAAGACCACCTCTCTTTTTCCTGGGCAGTTTCTTTATGTTGCTTCTTACCCTGCTTAAATAACGTATTTATTTTTAAAATTAAATCTTTATTCACTGTATGCTTCAGGGAATAAAATAATTCAGAGCATATTGATAACATCCATTGAGTGCCAGGTGTGTACCAGGTGCCATTCGGTGAGTTGTGTGAATTATTGCTGTCATCCCAGCTCCCATTATCAAGGAGAAACCTGAGCTTGGAGACTAAATCCCTTGCCTACCTCTCCTCATCCTGTCATAGTAAAGCTAAGGTTCACACTCAGGTCTTTCTGATTCTGGAGTCTCACCTCTGATTGGTGGGGGCTCCATTCCTAAGACCATTTAGGAAGATTTAGCATTTAAGTACATTCTAGAATGGTTATGCACTTATAAACAGCCTTCTCAGTTTTACTAACAAGCTGTGAGAAGACTAGACTGGGAGAAGTGTAAGAGCATACTTAACATCTACATGCATGCAAACACACACACACACACACACACACACACACACACACACACACAAAGACCTTTGGAGCCTGGATTTAACCAGCTATCTGGCCATGTGCTACATCCAGCATTGGGCAACATTCTAGAAAGGCACTTAGGATATAGCAGTGGGAACCTTTGAGGAATATAGGAACCTTTGAGGAATATAGGAAGCAGTAACTCCCAAAGTCTCAATGCAAGCCCAAAACACAAAGTATTTTACCACAAGAGGCCAGTTCCAGAGTGGGTTCAAATTTCTAGCTCTGGAGCCTGCTGTTTGAACTTTTACTTTTGACATCTCCAGTGACAGATCTAAGAAGTACAGTTTGAAATTTGTGCAGAAAAAAAACAGAAAAACAAAGACTCTTTTGGGTTATCTGAGGGTTGAGCTTAAATAATCAGAAAGTGAGGATAAATAATACCCCTTTGTATCTGTGTAGCACTTTACAGTTTGTAGTGCATTTCACTGTGAGCTCACAAAAAGTGTGAGGTATCAGAGGCCTGTTTCCCACTTCTGACTCTTCCTCAGACTCAAAGAGTGGGCAAGCCTTTCTGTCTTCTGGATTTGCATTTCCTCATTTGTAAAACGAGAGAATTGAACCATTTTGTCAACAAGGTCCTTCAAACTGTGTCATTCTGTGATTTGATATCAGTAAAAAGGCAATAATTGTTACTCTTCCCTTTTCCACCTTATTTCAGTCTGCTTTGTGTCAGGGCTATGGGGAGGTCCCTGCCCTTACAGCTTAGGCTATTCCCTTTCATACTTATTGGTACCTAAGCTGACAGAAACCCACCAAGTTCTTCTGGGAAGACACTTGGCTTATAAAGATCTCAGTTATTGAGGGATTCATGTGCCAGTTAAGTTTAGACCAGATAGCAGTCTAAGGGCTATTCCAATTCCAAGATTCTAGAATTCCATAAAAGGCCACCCTTTAAGGTGTATTTAGAGAAACCCCTAAGCAAATTCATTGGATGCTGTCTCAACACTTTGTATGGCAGTGCTTTTAGCAAACACCCTTGATCCTCAAGTTTGATCTGCTCTGCTGCTAATAGGATCCTTGCATGCAGGAGGGAACAGGCCTTGAGTTTGTTTGCTTTTCATTTTTAACTGGTCTGGCCTCAGTTATTTTCTAGCTTTTGAGGTTTTGGGCATTTTGAACTCATAATGACTCATTTTGACTTATAATGAACCTTGTTCTTTTGCTGTGCATTTTAGAAGACAAATCTGACCTTGAAAACAGTGTGATGCAGAAGAAAATAAAAATCCCCAAACTTTCTCTTAATCACCTAGAAGAAGATGGGGAGGTTAAAGATTATGGGGAAGAAGATTTACAGCTTAGACACATCAAGGTAACAAAACCTTTTCTTTTTTTGGAAGTATGCAGGAGCATTTTCAGATTGCTCATAGTTAGAGAATTTCAGTCTGGCCTCTTCTCCTCATATAAATGTCACCTGCTATCACAGGCCATGATGTTTTGGGGGCTAGGAGAGGCTTGGGACAACTAGTGGCATTTGCCTTGCTGGCCAACTTTCCAGGAAACCCTGATTCATGCTGTACCACCAAGCACGGTCCTTTTTGCATAGTCTGTGCAGTGTCATTGCTGTTGGAGGTTTGGAACGATGTGTTTCACCCTGGCCCACAGCCCTGGAGAGGTCACTGCTGGGCCCCAGGAATGTTAAGCAGCTGTTTGTGGGCAGTAATCTAGAGCCAGTCACTATCAGATTGCCCCAAGCAGCTCAGAGTAGACTCATTGGGAAGTAAGCAAGTTTCACAGAAGGGATTTTTGGGACCCTTGATAGGACAAAAACGTTTGCATGAGGTTGCATTTCCTTGCCCCAGTTGATCTCCTCTAGCCTTTACTTTGTAAACCTGCTGAAAAGCTAGCCACTTTTTTTCTGTGCAGTGGGTACCCCAGAAGAAGAAGGGTGGGGAGAGAAAGAAGAAGGATGCCTACTGCATTGACCATGGTCTGATTTTGGACACAAGGTCAAGGACATTCTTGTGATCACTGCAATTTTGGCTAAGTTCATCTACACTAGCAGCACCTTATCCCAGCAGATAAAACAACTTAGGATTTTGTCATGTAACTCAATCTCAGAGTCATAGCTTGGTTGGGTTTCATTTTATTTTCCCTGAATTTCCTGAAGTTTAGTGAGAGATGTCTGGAATATTGTATCCTCAGTTGCCTACACTTCCCACAGGTGCCCCCAGTCTGGAGAGCTCCTAACTCTCTTGTCCTGGGTGAAGAATTCAGTTGGTCTGTAATTCCCACTGCCCCTCAGTGGAAGCTTTATCAACTTGAGCTGGACCTTCCTCAGATAAATCTCTTCTAAATGAACTTTCCTGTCTGTATCTACTGTCTGCTGAGGGAGAGGCTGGCAGATGTGGGGGAAGGAGGCTTGTGTTGGAAGTTGGGTTCCAAATTCTGGTTCTGGCTCTGTGTATAACTCACCATGTGACCCTGAGTATAGTCCTTTTCCTCTCTGAGCCTCAGTTTCCTCACCTGTAAAATGAGAAAGTTAAACTAAAAGTGCTGGCATTGTTTGAACTTTTCAGTTGAGTAAACATTTATTAAGCCCCAGCTGAGTGCCAGTTCTGAGTGAGTAGGCAGAGGAGAAACAGAAAAAAAGAAATGATTTCCACCCTGGATTAGAGTAGAGTTTTTAACATCCTTTCCAATTAAAGCATTCTTGACAAAAAGGTTCATGGTGGGGTGTCTTCTCTGGGGGGGGGGGTATTTTATGTTTTTGTTGTTGAAGAGAATTTGAGTGTGATGCCCCTGAAATGGGTTGGCCTGGCCTGATTTCCCCCTTATTCTCCACAGATACATATTGAGCACCCCCATGAGCAAGTCACTGCCTAGGCAATGTGGGTGGGCTGGGCGACTGGGTAGTTGGGAAGGATGGTCATGGCATCAGTGTCTTGGTTCTGCCACCAACTGACTGTGTGACTTTGTCCAAGACTCTTCCCTACTCTGGGCCTCTGTTTCCCCATTTTTAAAATGCAGGGCTTTGTCTAAGTGTCTGCACAGCTTTCTCCAAGCACTTATGTTCTGTGGTTCTGTGATTTTAGGATTGTCTGGCGAAATATTGAGCCGCAGTCCAAGAAAGTCCCAGCTGCCCTTGCCTGAACTGATTCTCGTTGTCCTACACAGAGACCTGAGGGGCGGAAGCCGAGCGAAGTGGCACACAAGAGCATCGAGGCAGTGGTGGCCCGGCTAGAGAAGCAGAACGGCCTGAGCCTGGGCCACAGCACGTGTTCGGAAGAGGTCTTTGTGGAGGCCTCGCCGGGCACAGAGGACATGGACAGTCTGGAGGATGCCGTTGTGCCCCGGGCTCTGTACGAGGAGCTGCTGCGCAACTACCAGCAACAGCAGGAGGAGATGCGCCACCTCCAGCAGGAGCTGGAGCGGACTCGGAGGCAGCTGGTGCAACAGGCCAAGAAGCTCAAGGAGTACGGGGCACTCGTGTCTGAAATGAAGGAGCTCCGCGACCTTAACCGGAGACTCCAGGACGTGCTGCTCCTGCGGCTTGGCAGCGGTGAGTGCCCCAGCAGGCCACCTACCACTCCACATGGGTGGAACGCTTCGCGCAGCTCCTCTTCCAAGAGGGCAAGGGGAAGAGGCAGTCCGGGTGACCCTGAGGCTAGGGAAGGACAGACACTTGGCCCAGCAGTTACCCCAAGAAAGAGTCACCGCCCTCTCACGGTGAATCTGATAGGAGCTTATGTTTGCAGCATCCTCAGCTATGGGAACATCAGGGAACGTGGCTCAGAGAATAAGAACTGACAAAATATTTGTCACTGATCATTTATGCATTCATTCAGCACAAGGCAGTACCAAGGATTGTAGTGAACCTCTCCAAGGAGGTTTCAGGATGGCAAAGAGACACGATCCTAAGAACATGTATTAGTCAGAAAGTGACAAATGTGTCAAATGAGGTTGCTGATAAAATAATGAGTATTCATAGCTTTTTTTGGTGGGAGAGAGTTCTTTATAACTGAGGATATGGAGAGACTTCAGGAAAGAGGTGGACCTAGAACTGGGCTGTGAAGGGTGGACAATGTTTTAAGGTGCAAGAGAAGGCTGAAGGCGGCACTCATATATGGGAAAACACCTGGAACATACTAAAAAGGAATACTGCAAATGTGCTTGGAGGACAGATGATGGAAGGCCTTCAAAATTTTACCAGCCTGAGATGTCTGGAATTGTTTTACTAGGAATGGGGGTATTAAAAAGCTTTTGAGCAGGGAGGCACATGACCTTAGGAAGGTGAATATAAAGATGTATAAAACTCTATTGGTTTCTCATAGAAGAACTAAATAGGCTCTTATATTGCACCCAATTTTAACTAACCAGGTTTTTAGGTTTTCTCATCTAAAGTGGTTTAGAAGTAGGAATCAGAAGAAAACGAAAAGGCAGCAACCTTGACAGCAGGGAGAAATGACTGCTTACCAAAGAGGAAAAGACACAAGAATGCTTTCAGAACATAAAAATCCAGAATTGTAAAGAACAGAGGTCAGTCAGTATTGAGGAATTTAGTGTAACACAAGTTCATAGTCTATGTAGCTCCTGGGGACAATCATTAATAACCCTGAGTCAATATGCTTTGCTTGAAAAGGGGAGTAATCTAGTCTAGAAACACAGATTTTATCCCAAAGTTTAAATCAGATAAAATTTTGCACTCAATAAGGAAGGTTTCCACTATCTAGGTAATAAATGTAAAGCTTCATTCTTCTTTATTTGTTTAGACAAATATGCGTTTCCTTCTTAAAGTATGTATGTCTCCAAGGTAGTTTCTCAGTAGATCTTGGATGGCCCAAAGAGTCAGCAGATGGGCCTTTTCAAACCCTTGTCATAGAAAAGGAAACTAGGCTGGGACTTCCCAGAGTCACTTGTGGGGCAGAGACAGAACTCTGTCTCAAACCAGTCACCTAGTACAAGGGCTAGTTGTTTTCCTTCTCCCCAACCCCGCCATTGCCTTGGCCATTATCCCAAATTACAGCCTGTAGAGGTTCACAGGGACACTAAAAGTCACATATGATTTGCAATTTCAAAGTTATTAAAGTTCTTTATTAAAATAAAATCTCAATGAGAAACCATAAATGTAAAGTTTGTAAAAGCTGTATTGGTATTGGGGTGAGGGTAGGGGATGGGGAGATAATTTGTATTTTCAGAGAGAAAAAGCAATGTTTTCCTGATCTTCAAGTGAATAATTTTTCTTTTCAATGTGTTCTGTATGCTGTGCCTTTTGTCAACTTCTTGGGGTTGGGGGTGGCAAAGTACACCAACAACAAAAATGCTTCACACCATTATTTTAACTCCCACGGAAACTACCTGTTTTTCATGGTTGTGAACTGAGTTTAAACTCCAGAAATCACTTCTAAGCCTCTGGGTAATAAGACATTCTGCATTTTACATTACCATATGCCTCTGTTAGTCCTGAAACACTTAGACAAACTTGACCCCAACTATAGTTGGGGTATCTTGATCTTCCCAGTTCTCTTATCTCACAGGCCTTGAAGGCCATCCTACGGGCCAATGGCTAGCTCTTTCCTGATCTGAATCACTATCATCATCACAGTGGGAAGGACTCAACATAAAGCAGCTCAAGCCACAAGTATGCATGGAGCACCTGCCCTGTGCTTGCAGGGGCTACAGGCATCCTGGAACATCACACCCATTATCCCTGCCCTGTGAAAACTTAGGATCTATTGGTTATCACATGTTCATTGGAGAATGGAAATGTGCGAAGTTTAAATCCACAAAAATGTAATAAAAGTATCTGTACCCTTAAGAGGAGGTTGTATGTTTTCATGGAAAGAATATAATCTTTGGAACCCAGCACACTTGGATTCAAATCCCAGCTTCCCTACTTCCTAACTCTGTGGTTTTGGGAACCTTCTTTTTTCCCTTTCTTCCCTTATTTCCTCTGACCTTATTTTCTTCCACAAATACTTATTGGTCTCCTTCTGTGTGCCAGGTGTTTTGCCTATTGGGGAAAATTCGGTATATCTGTGATACAGCTCTTGCCCTATGTTCTCTAGAGCTCAAAGTTTGATAAAGGAGACATTTTGAAACAACCAATGACAGCACAGTACATAAGAGCCAAAACAGGGACAAAAGCAGAGAAGACTAGGACAGCAAAGGAGGGGCAGCCAACACATTTTAAGGGACCAAGAAAAAAAGGCTTTCTGAAGGAAATGACTTCTAAAATGAAGCCTGAGGATATATATATATTTTAATCCAGCAGGAGTGAATAGGTGGGTAGAGTGAGGAGCAGTCTAGGCAGAGAGCACATACCGATCTGAGCCTCGGTGTTCTCATCTGTAAAATGGGAATGATGATATCCTCCTTATAGTCTTTGTGACATACAGCGTATTGCCTGATGCTCTGTTGATGCATGGTTACTGTTAGGTGCTGTTCCACATCACTTAGTGAAGACAGGGTTCACTTTGACTTTTAACTCAGGCTCCCCCAAACAGTATGTAATTGACTGGATGACCTTGGGCAACTTAACTAATTCTCTGCTTCTCAAGATCCTCTTATATTACAGAGAACAAAAGGAGTTATATGTGTCTGTTCATTTGTTTGTTCAGTCAGCTAGCATTGACTGGACACTTTCAGAACCTAGGAACTTTTGGAGATACAAGGAAGACTAAGACATTGGGACATAGGGAGAGGATAGTAATGGAGGTCAACATATAATTAACATCCAGAGTATGAGTTCTGGGGGAGGGGCTACCATCTGAGTGAGTCTGGGAAGATATACCCCTGTCGTAATATCTGCTGATCTGTAAGCACCACCAAGAAACAAGGCAGAGAACAGCCAGGAAGCAAGTGAGAGGTCCTTATCTGACTGTCAGCTTCATATGACCTCTAGGGAGCACATCCTGGCCTGGGGTTGATGGGAGATCTGGGCTTTACCACTGTCCATTCCTTGGGTCTGGTTTTCAGCATTGCTCTTGTAGGTTTGTCCTTGAATAATTTTACTTGCCCTCCTCAGCCAGGGACCTTCTCTCAAGGACTTTTGTCCAGGTTGAGTGATGGATCATTCACACCGTAATAGGCAAATTCAGAGACCAGGGAGGCCAACAGGTCAGGAGGTGCTCAGTTTTAAAAAGAAATCTACCTTCTTGGAAGAATTATTGTTTATTTGCCTGGGCAATGGGGTCCTGCAAGCGGCAGATGAAAAGCAGTGGAGAACAGTGCCCTAGCCTCCTCGCCTTGTGGAGGTTGGGAGCAGAGGTAGAGTCACGTGCAGAAGGAGGGAATAGCAGCAAGACAGTGTAAGAGGATATTTCAGAGGCTTCACTGGACCGTTCACTTCTTTATTTGTGCATTTATTTACTCTTCTTTCATTCATCACACACACACACACACACACACAAATACAAAAAAAAAACAAACGATGGATTTAACAAGAAAGCTTCTCTACAACATGGAGACCTGGAGTTGAGAAAGAACTTAGAGAGGTTCCACAGGCATATTCCCCAAGGTCTCCTAACACCTGGTATGTCCTGTGTGCCTCTCTCTGGAGCCTCACCCACATGGCCTTCTTTAAATGTTATACTTCCTTATGGTCAACATGGGAATGACTCCTTTGTCCCCACCTCCCCCTAGAAAGGGACATCTTCTCTCTTTGTAAATCAGAACTTTGCTTTTCTATGATCTTAGCATGAGAAACAACCCCTTCTGCCGGTAAGGAAGCCATGTGATCAGCATATTGTAAGTGTTCAATAAATGCCAGTCTGTTTTTCCTTTTTTATCCTTCTCCTGCTTACCTTCCCTCCAAAAAAGTAAATGCCAAGAATGCAAAAAGCATGAAGACATTCTAATTTACAAGGTACAGATGTGTGCATATTCATTCATTCAATTTTTTTTGTTCAGCAAACATTTATTGAGGGTATGCTTTATGCCAGGACTGGGTTAGGTGCTGGGACAAGATAGAGCCTCTTTTCTTTTTTTTGAGTTGGAGTCTCACTCTGTCGCCCAGACTGGAGTGCAGTGGCCGCTCCCGGCCACCGCAGCCTCGACCTGCTGGGCTCTGGCGATCCTTCCGCCTCAGCCTTCCAAGTAGCTGGAACTACAGGCACGCGCTATCACGCCCGGCTAATTTTTGATTTATTGTAGAGATGAGGAGTCTTCAGTTTTTAAAAGACCCTGTTCAACTGCAAGGAAATTTGAGTGGCCTTTTCTCTGTCTGAGGACACACTGCCTCTGTTCTCAGAGTAGGAGGCTTGGAAGAATAGGTGTCCTGCCTTGCAGTTCTCCAAGCATGTGTCCTTGCTGATGAATGATTAGCTCTGTCAGTAGTTAGTCTGAGGCTTAATTGGATCCAAGTTACTTTTCTTTTTCATTGAGCAGTGCTTGGCACACAGAGAGCTCCCAATAAATATTGGCTGAAAGTAGAAGAGACCAGCAGTTTCAGGAGAACAGAAAAAAATGGAAGATAAAAAAATATAAAAAAGGCAAGTAAAAACATTTGTCTGGTTGAAGAATGACACAAGTTTGCAGACTGTAATTTCCTACCTTGTGCTAAGGAAATTTAATATAGTCAGAGTCGGGTGAAATTGTATACATTTAAGGAAAAAAAGAAAATCCAAAGCCTTTCAGAGACAGAGAAAAAAATATTTACAAATAAAAAAATAGACTGATATCAGGATTTAAGAACAGTAAGTGCTAAAAGGCAGATTGCTATAAAGAGTTGTTGTTGGGATATGTTTTAGTCTGTTTTGTGCTGCCATAAAAGAAAACCACACACTGGGTACTTTATAAAGAACATAATTTTATTTCCTTACAGTTCTGAAGGCTGGGGAGTCTAAGATCAAGGTGCCAGCATCTGGCGAGGGTTTTCTTGCTCTGTTATCCCATAGTGGAAAGTGAAAGAACAAAGAGAGGGTGGGAGAGAGAGGCAAAGTGGGGCTGAACTCATTCTTTCATAAGGAACTCACTCCAGTAATCACAAACCCACTCCCATGATAACAATAATCTGTTCATGAGGGTGAAGCCTTCATGGCCTAATCACTTCTCATTAAACTCTGCCTCCCAACACTGTTGCAATGGGGATTAAATTTCTAATACATATTATTTGTGGGGAGACACATTCAAACTATAACTGGATAAGTGGTTAAATTAGAATAAAGACTGTTGATTAGATAGTGGAATTATGTCATTGTTAAATTTGTTGATCTTGATAATAGTATATTGGTTATATAAGTAAGTGTCCTTGTTTTTCAGAAACACACAATGAAGTATTTAAGCATGAGGTTATCTTGTCTATAATATACTCTCAAATGGATAAAAATAAGGATACAATAAATAAGGAAATGTAGAAAAATATTAACAATTAATGAATATGCCAAAAGGGTTATAAAGTTTTTTCTATTATTGCAGATTTTTTTGGTAAGTTTAAAATATTGTCAAAATTAACAGTAAACAAATTGAGTAGAAGAAAATATTTTGAACTCAAAATGCTCAGAAATAAATATCAATTGTTTGTGAGGAAAAAATTAAGATATTGTTGCATGTACAAAAGGAATCAACCTTTTTTTTTTTTTTTTTTTGAGTTGGCGTCTCACTCTGTCGCCCAGACTGGAGTGCAGTGGCCGCTTCTGGTCACCGCAACCTAGACTTGCTGTCCTCCGGCAATCCTTCCACCTCAGCCTTCCAAGTAGCTGGAACTACAGGCGCGCGCTACCACGCCCAGCTGATTTTTTGATTTATGTAGAGATGAGGTTTCGCCTGCCCAGGCGGGTCTCGAACCCGCGGGCTCAGGCAATCCACTCACCTCAGCCTCCCAAGGCGCGGGATTACAGGCTGAGCCACCGAGCCCGGCTGGAATCAACCTTTTTTATCTTCTATTAAATAATTAGGAAGATTAGGTCAATGAAATAAAAAGAGTATCCGAGACTGAGACTTCCATGGCTATAAAGAAATACTTGTAGTTGAACATGACACAAACAAAGTGAAGGGACTGAAAAGAAATTAAAAGAAGGTCCATCAAACTCAGTCTCTTGAGGAGTCTCTCCTATAGGATGATTTTCAGTAATAAATGATTACATTCCTTCTACATGGCTCCAACCACAGTTCTTATTTCTATTAATCACAATGTGATAATAGAATTGAGAATTGTGGACAAGCATAACACTAAAATATTTTATTCTGAGTTTTTAAAATTTAATTCATAGAAAGATCACGAAATAACTCATTTAGTTAGTGTAAAGAAGTGAATATTGTAAAAAAATAAATGTTGAGACATAAAAAAAGTAGAAGGAGGCATAAGTGGAAGTTAATGGATATTTTCTGAAGTTTAAAAATCAAGATATGAAGGTATAATTCTATGACTAAGTTAGAAAATCAACAGAAAAAGAAAAATGATGATAGAAAATCTCTCTAGAATGTAAGTGTGCAGGAAAATGAGATATTTAAGATTCTGAGGGAAACAGCAAGTTCTAAAAGTTTCCAGAGAATCTGCTGGAGTCATTAAATGTGTGAATTAGAACAACGAGTTGCTTCTCTGTGTATCAACATTCCTTCCTTGGTTCTGATCTGATGTTTTATATTTAAGAAACCAGAATCCAAAAGGCTTATTTCTGGACCGTTCATTGCCAGAATCAGAAATGGTGTTGGCAAAGCACCAGCTCCTGGCATTCTTCCTCTTTGAAGACAGAGATCATCAGACCTGTTACTCCCATCATAAGCCCATAATGCCAAGGTCTAGGGAACAGAATAATGTGAAAAGAAGGGCTTCAGAAGCCTAGGGGATCTCAGGGCTCACTTCCCTGTACAGCCTCAAGACTCTGCTTCTTGCATTTTGGCACAGCACTCCTTGGCCACCCCAGATGTGGCTCAAGCAGATCCAGACGTGGCTCAGGCCACCCCTTTGGAGGGCATAGGTAGAAAACCTTGGTGGTGTCCGAGCAGGACTATCTCCATGGATGTACAGAACTCAGAAGTAGTGAGGTCATGGCTTCCTCCACCCAGATTTCAAAGGACTCTCCTTTGGAGAGTCTTGGGGCCCAGGCAGAGAACTGCTAATGGGGTTGGGCTACCACAGAGAGCGCCCGGTGAAGCAGTGCCTAGTACAACCACTACAGAAAGCTCTCACTATGGCAATGCCCTGTGGAGCTGTGGAAGCAAGGCCTCGCCTAAGACTTCAGACTGGTAGAACCATTGATGTATGATTCCAACTTGGGAATCCCATGAGCGCTCGACTCCAACTTGTGAAAGCTATAGCATAGATTTCACCCAGCCAAGCCATGGGGGTGGGGTCGTTCATAGCCACAGGAGCCCAAACCCTGTGTCCAGAAGACAGGACATGTAATTAAAGAAAATTATTCTCAAGTGTTAAGATTAAGTGTTTGCCAAGTAGGATTTTAGATTGGATCAGGACCTGTTATCCCTTTCTTTCTTCCTATTTTTCCATTTTAGAATGGGAATTTCTATCTTGTACTTGTCTCACCATTGTATTTCAAAAGCTCAGAACTTGTTTGATTTCACAGGCTCATAGCTGGAGTGGAATTTGCCTCAAATGAATCATACCTTTGAGTCTCTCTCATAGCAGATTTAGATGAGACTCTGGGCTTTGGACTGTTGAGTTGATACTGGAATGAATTGAGAGTCAAACTATTAGGATGGAATTAATGTATTTTGCACTTGAGAAAGACATGAATTTTTGGGTCTAGGAGTGGAATTTTGTGGTCTGAATGCTTGTGTCCCTTCTCACTCCCCAACTCATATGTCAATATCTAATTCTCAATGCAATAATAATTAAGAGGTAGAACTTTTAGATGGAGGTGATTAGGCTGTGATGGCAGAGTCTTCATACAAGGGGTGGTGCCCTTATAAAAGAGCCATGAGGGGCCTGTTTGCCCTCTCCACCATGTGAAGACACAGCAAGAAGGTGTCCCTTATGAGGAACAGGCCCTTGTCAGGTACTGAATCTACTGGTGCCTTGATCTTGCACTTCCAAGCCTCTAGAACTATGAGCAATACATTCTGTTGTTTGTGAATTATACCATCTAAGGCATTTTGTTATAGCAGCCCAAATTGACTAAGATACCCCTCAGATTAGAAAAAAAAGTAAAGCAGGGTATTGGATGCTCTCAAAGCGACAAAAATATTTATTCGTCTTTAAACAAATTAATATTGCAGCAATAATATGATGAAAAATCCCTTAACTTAAGCTTCTGGGAAGATGGTGTAAATATACTTCTCTCTATTCTTCTCACTAAATACAACTAAGGACACTATGCATTTTCTATAAAACAAACGTAAGAAGATTCTGAAAGATGGATAGAAGAAGGTAGACCAGTTAGGGATCTCAGCATCTGAAGAGCAACATTGTAGTAAGTTCCCTGGATTTCATGTTACCTCATATACCCATAACTTGGAGCTATAGAAGCCAGCAACATGGAAACACCAATGAACTACTATTTAAAAGACCCAAATGAATGTCTTCTCTCTTTATCCAAGAGGCCAAAAAAGCTACAGCTCAGCAAGATAGAATACTTTTGGATAATAACTGTTGTACTCCAGTCAAATGCCATAGAAAAACTGTGGCTCACCCTTTTCCACCAGCAAAGACTGAATGGGTAGCCTAGATTTTCACACCTATGAGTCTGTAATAATTCACTCCAACACCCCATCTGGGTAGTGTCAAAGAAGATCAAGTATGGAGGTGGGACTTTCATTCTTTCAGCTTGTAATGAGGTCCACCCTTCTAACCTTGGTGTAAGTGGAGATCCTGGACTTCCACCCCCACCAGACCATTATGATTTGTCTTTCTCTTTCCCTGCTGGGATGGTGTCAGAGGGAGCACCTCACTTTTTGTTTCTGAGTTATTTCACTTAGGATAATGGCCTACAGTTCCATCCATGTTGCTGTAAAATACATGATTTTATTACTTTTGATGACTGAGTAGTATTCTATGGTACATATATACTACATTAAAAAATCTAATTATACTTCTTTATGGCTGCGAAATACTCCATCATGTATACGTACCACATTTTCTTTGTCCAGTCCTCTTTTGGATTGGGTCCATGCTTTTGCTATTGTGAATAGTGCTGCAATAATCATGCATGTGCAAGTATCTTTTTTGTAGAATGATTTGAGTTCCTCCGGGTATATTCCCAGGAGGGGGATTGATGGGTTGTATGGAAGGTTGATTTCTACTTTTAAAAATCTCCACACTGTTTTTCATAGAGCTTGCAACAAATTGAATGGATTTAGAATCCATCATACTCAGTGATCTATCATAGAAACCAAGAACAGAATACCACATATTCTCACTCATAAGTGGGTCCTGAGCATTTATTACAGTACTACAAGAGAGAGATCAGCAGTAGTGGGACACTGCCGGGGGGGCGGAGAGGGGCAGTGTACAAAACATTACTAAGGGTACCTTATCCTAAACCAGGGGAAGGGAGGACCAGTTGGAGGTCCAAACTTCACCTGTACACGGACTACTTAAGTACCTAATTCTGACTTGTACCCCACATCTTTATAATAAAAAAAATCCAATTATCCATTGATGGGCACTTAGGTTGCTCCCATGACTTTGCTATTGTCAATAGTTCTGCAATAAACATACAAGTGTGTGTGTCTTTTTGATAAAATTATTTCTTTTCCTTTGGGTAGATACCCAGTAATGGGATTACTGGGTTGAAGGGTAGTTCCATATTTAGTTCTTTGAGAAATCTCCATACTGTTTTCCATAGAGGTTGTACTAATTTAACGTTCCCACCAACACTATATAAGCATTTCCTTTTGTTTGCATCCTTGCTAACATCTGTTGCTTTTTTGTCACATGTTATCGTAGATAAATAGCTCCCACAGGGAGACACCAAAATGAGTGCATGCTTTATCGAGTATTAAGCAACTTTCTCTTTTTTTGTGTGTGTGTGTAAATGAGTTTATTGACGAAGACACAAGGTCAAGCTTCCCCAACCCTCACCCTCCCCAAGAACAGATCCCAACAAAAACAGGGATAAGAAGCTTTCTCAGGGTGACATTTACTCCTCCCCCCTCCCCATTTCTCTCCAGAGGCCCAAGCTTCACAACACAGACACACAGAATAGGCTTGGGTGAGGACAGACACTCAGGAAATCTCTGACCAGCAAGAGTTCTGGGTGTTTGTTTCCCTTGCCCTTTGTACGATACCAGCTGACATTACAAAGACATACATAGGCAGAGGAGAGGGGGACGCAGGGCAACCTCCACCCCACTCCCCTAAAGGAAGAGTATGTCAGGGCAAGCAGACAACACAATTTTGTACCAGGATATGTCCCTCAACCCTTGAAACTAGGCTTCTCTCAGCCTCCCGCTAGTGATGGATAACAGCTGCTGTTCTCAGCTGACCTGCTTGAGCCAGTCCACGAACTCTTCGCTCCTTGGGAAGGCTGCCTCCTGTCTACTTCACATAAAAGGACCTTCTCCCAAGAGACAGAGCCTGTTACCTCCGCCACAGCTTCCCTTCTGGTCCATTCCAAACTTTCTCTTTTCACTTACCCATATTTCTTTCTACTGTTCTCTGTCACTGTTTCTCTCTCTCTCTCTGTATACATAGACACACACTCACAAAGATACTTCATATCTTTAAAAAAAAGTCTGTGTTATATTCTGTAATAGAGATGTGTTGCACAGCTTATTTATTTTACTATTTCCCATATATAGACTGTTTCCAATTTTATGCTACTGTAAGCAGCACTAAGTTAAACAACTTTGGACAAAATACTGTTTCTCTGTTTAGTATTTTTCCATTTATGAGATTCAGAAATAGAATTAATTACTGGGCCTAAGACCGCTGGGTATAAGGCTACAAGTTTCATTTTTGTTTTACTCTTGCCTCTTTTTTTGGATGCTTTCATTTTTTTTTTTTTGGTCAATGAAGATTTCCTCTGTAGGTTTACCAGATTTATTGAGTTCAAAAAGTCAAATTTTATTTCTGGATCTAGTTTGAATTTTGTTGTTTTATTTCTTGGTGTTTA
The DNA here is from genome assembly GCA_963574415.1 of Tarsius wallacei. NCBI lineage: Eukaryota > Metazoa > Chordata > Mammalia > Primates > Tarsiidae > Tarsius > Tarsius wallacei. Next base: position 2,332 of record CAUYQG010034723.1, on the reverse strand, counting down.
CAATTCTCATGTATGTACATGAAAAAATAGGCACAAGACCCTTTCTCACTCTTGGAAAATTGCAGCTTCTCATTCCCAAGAGATTCTCTAATAAAAGTCAGATCCCTAGGTCAGTCATCTTGGACTCTGTGCTCTGCAAGGGGAGAAGTCAGAGGTGTTAAGGTCATTCATACATACAATTCATGCTTCTTGATTTAGAAAAATTTCAAATAACTTAACAATTTCTTTCTGGGTGTCCACTTTCCCTGAATTTGCAGATCCTGACACTAGGTCTATTCCTTGGGTTTCTGACTCTCCTCAGTACAAGATCCTGGTTTCAGGAGGAATGTGATCTTCTCTCTTAGTCCTGCATCTGTCTATTTGCTTTGCATTGAAATAGTTTTTACTGATCAGTTGACTCCACCAATAATAATACTGTTGTGGTCCTTCTGGTTCCTTTTCTCTGGGAAATTCATATTTTTTTCTCCCTTATCTCCCTAGTTTATGATCTGGCCTCTTCTCTCTGTATAAAAGTCATAAAAGCATCCCGCACATTTTTTTTCCCTGTGGGAGTTTATTTCTGTCTTAGATGATTTCACAGGGTTCTGCTTGTGCTCCTCTGGTAACCTTGCTTTGGCTGGTTTTCTTGGTTTCTCCTTTCCCCTCCCTGTCCTCTTTCCCATAGGTCTGTGTCCTTCTGTGTGCTTTACCCTTGATCACTTCTGTTTTACCTTAGAGGGTAGCAGGGGCAAGGCATGGCAGCCTCTGTGGGAGATGGCTCAGGTCTGGGTGAGCAAAAGAGGCTGATGATGGATCATAATTGGGAAGGCAGTGTGGTTAAAACAGCAGTCCCTAATCTTTTTGGCATCACGGAAGACAAATTTTCCATGGTTGGGGGTGCGGAGGTGGTGTGAGGGTGAAGGGAACGGATCATCAGGCATTAGAGTCTCATAAGGACCAAGCAACCCAGATCCATCGATGTGCAGGTCACAGTAGGGTTCGGGTTCCTAGAGAATTTAATGCCGCTGCCGATCTGACAGGAAGTGGAGCTTGCTCCACTGCTGCTCACCTCCTGCTGTGGGGCTTGGTTCCAACAGTCCGGGGCCCCTTCCGGAGATCCATGGTAAAGAATGAGCATGCAATTTGGAGCTAAAGTGGCATGGTCAAAACTGTGTGTACCCATGTGTATGTATGTTTGTGTGGCAGACAACAGAAAGCAGAAAAGCTACTGAAGAAAATAGAAAAGAAACCTCGGGATAGTCAAAGGAAAGAAATAAAGAAAAATGTCAGTGGCTTTTGGAAGTCTAGGAGAGGAACAAAAGAAAGTTTTCTGAAGTTAAGTTTTAAAAGTATTAAGAACACTATTTTCTTCTGAAAAGAAACAAAACAAAATAAAAACAAAAACAAAAAAAGTGAGAACAAAAACCAGATTGCATAGAATTAGGGAAGAAGCAGTGAAGAGTTGAAACTGAGACTCTGGAATCTGTCTGCCTGGGTTCAAATCCCAGTGTCACCACATGTTAACTAAATGACACAGGACAATCACCTTGTTTCTCAAGGCCTTCACATGTGAGACAGGGATAATAATAGTGCCTACCTCCTAGGACTGTTGAGAGGATCAAATAAGACAATACATGTGTATTATATGTGTATATTACTTGAGGGGCCCATCAGAAAATAAACTACTCTAATGAAGAAAACAGAATTTATTATGAAGATTTGACTTTGCAGTGGTAGAAACTGAAGGAGGAGTCTATGGTGGACTGGATATCTTTCATCTAGTATTGAGTATAAAGTAGCATTAAGGTAGTCAGGTTGGCAGCTAGATAAGAAATCTGGGTGAGAGTGAAAGCAAAGACAAACTGGAACCCATGAGGATGAACTGGAACTCACGTCTATTTCTGTCCACCTGCAAAGTTGGTGCCATGACTGACATGCAGGAGAGGCTGGCATCCTTCACCACGATCCCATGTGCACATGTGAAGAAGCTAAAGGAAGAGATAAAACAAGAGTTGAAAGACCTGCCAGTGACAACATGAACAGCTGCTAAAGTGCCTGGTGCTTCCCACTGACTTTCAGAGCGTAGAAAATATGACTGCCGCCTCAATTGTGCCTTTCTTTTCTTTTCTTTTTTTTTTGAGTTGGAGTCTCACTCAGTCGCCCAGACTGGAGTGCAGTGGCTGCTTCCGGCCACCGCAGCCTCGACCTGCTGGGCTCTGGCGATCCTTCTGCCTCAGCCTTCCAAGTAGCTGGAACTACAGGCACGCGCTACCACGCCTGGCTAATTTTTGATTTATTGTAGAGATGAGGTCTCGTCAAGTTGCCCAGGCAGGTCTCAAACCCGCAGGCTCAG
>CAUYQG010034721.1:0-20774 GCA_963574415.1 Tarsius wallacei | reverse complement strand
GAATCAAATAAAAAGCACAATCCTATTCACAATAGCCACAAAAAAATGAAATACTTTGGCATCTTTCTAACCAGAGACAACGAAAACTACAAAACACTCCTCAAAGAAATCAAAGAAGACACAAACAAATGAAAAAATATTCCATGCTCATGAGTTGGAAGAATCAACATTGTTAAGATGTCTATCCTATCCAAGGCAATCTACAGATTCAACACAATACCCATTAAATTACCAACACCATTCTACTCAGACTTGGAAATAACAATACAGATATTTATATGGAAACAAATGACCACGAATAGCCAAAATGATCCTCAGCAAAAGATAAAAAAGGCAGGAGGTATCACACTTCTGGACCTTAAACTTTATTCTAAGGTTAAAATCATCAAAAACAGCTGGGAATTGGTACAAGAACAGGCATATAGACCAATGGAACAAGACAGAGAATCCAGAAGTAAAATCTCGATTTCTCAACCAACTCATCTTCGACAAAACCTCCACCAACAATCACTGGGAAGAGGAGAACCTATTCAGTAAATGGTGCTGGGAAAACTGGCTGACCACATGCAGGAGATTGAAACAAGACCCCTACCTGTCACCATACACAAAAATCAACTCTAAATGGATCAAAGACCTAAACATCAAACTTCAAACTATAAGAATCTTAGAAATCACAGGAGACACCCTTAGCAGAAATTGGAATAGGCAAGTTCAAGACTTTTAAGAGAGCTTTGACTCTGCCTTCTTCAAGACCATTCTCTGTCCAATATCCAATTATTCTTCAAGCTTCTTCCTCCCTCACCTCTCCATTCCTTTCCACCCCTGCCTTCCTCCAGCCTCCCATTGTACTCTCTTCAATTACTATGATAATTTTCTGACCGCCCGCTCTTCCTCCCAGCACCTCCCTCTCCAATCCTTTCTGCACCCTGCTGCCACATTCACCTTTCTAGACTGTGAGTCTGTTTGTTCCTCCCCCAACCTAACTCACAAAGCACAATAGTAAGCCTTTCATTATCTCTGAATCTGAAGATTCTTTAAAAAGACTTGCAAGACCTTCTATAATCTGAGCACACCCTTCCATTGATTTATTTAGTCAAAAATTATTGATTGGGCATCTCCTTTTTTCCAGACATATATCCATGATTTATAGAACAGCGATTCATCACGTGCCTACTATGTGACAGATGTTGTGCTGGCAAACAGGAGAACACAGCTCCTTCCCACAAGGACTTTCTAGGCTGTGCTACAAAGGCTTACACTTGCTCTCAAAAGATATCTGATGTTCCCCATTTAAATGCTTCAGCCAACATTCTTTATTCCTTACAAATATGCTGGCTTCATTTCCTAGCTCTCGCGACCTCACTCCCTTTTCCCTTTGGCCTGACTCTGACAGCCTTTCCACTGGACCATAGCTGTCCACCTTTTAAGGTGCTACTGATTTCCCATGACTTTGTGGAGCTCACCTGGATACTAACCTTTATGCATTTCTTCCCTTTACTGTCCTACCCCCGTCATTTGGGACTGTATCATGCACTGCGGCATTCTGTTATTTGAGTCAAATGCATATATAGGACCACCCCAACCAGACTGTAAGCCTCTTTTGTGCTTTTGTGGCTGTGGTTGTTTATTCTACCCCCCTGCATGTCCCACTGTAGATCTTCTTAAATATTATTCATTTACACCGAGATCAATACAGTGGTCTTATGAGGGTGGGGGATTATGGGACCCTTTTTTTTTTCGCCCCAGTATGTTTTTCATATTCTATATAATGGGGCTATATTACTTTTATAATGAAAAAATTACAAATAAAAATGAATAAAATACTCCTTTAATTCAATTTAATGGAAATCCGGAAATAATTGTTCTCATTAGATAGCTAGACCTTGCAAGTTCTAGGGCTAATTTAGACCACATTGGAAAAATTCAGAAGTAGTTATTAGCATACGCCAGTTCCTCCAAATATAAATTGCTCTTTCTCGATGACAGACCAAATTTTCTGGGGCACATCTAATGTTGCCCTAGTTCTGGATTTCCTAGAACACCCTCCAGGGTCAGACCAGGAGCGGCTGTCAGAAATGCCTACTATCAGGACTTGTGTACTGCATGTTAAGCCTCTAAAAACATATATTCATATAAGTGTCTAGTAGTTGCCAAGTGGACCTTAAAGGACTCTTGCTTTCAGTGTGGCCAATCACACTATCTTGGGAAAAGAAAAGAAACTCAAATCATTGGCAACAGTTGGAATAGGAACAGGGCTGTTTGCTCTCGCAGTCGTCAACAGAGAAGCATGATTTGCATAAGATGATGAATTTGCTTTCGTTAACTGGCTAATGGTTTAAAGTAACAGGAAAGAGGGGTGGGTGGGGTGGTGGATCTCCTATAAAATTAACAACCAGCCTGAATTCTGCAGCATAGTGGAGAAGGTTAGGGTGACACTGGGAAATAAATAGGATCCCTGCAGAGCAAATACACACTTTTCCTCAACCACCAATTCCCTCTACCTCCTGCCTCTCTGACTGACTAATTGAGCAGTGAGTTTTATTGCTTTGATCATTTATGTCATATCTTTTTATCTCTCTCCCACTTAACTCTCCCTGGTCCGTGAAGGGCAGTTTTGATATCTAGCCTTGTTGAAATTTACTAGACTGGTGCAACAGACCATGTATCTGGAGTATTAAACTGCTGATGCCTCTCCCCATCTTGGTTCTGCTGAAAAGAAAAAAACCCAAAACATTTCACCCCACTTTTCCGATAAAGAAAGCCCAGAGTGTTCAGCAGCCTTTGGGTGTAGATAATAAACAAGCGAGACAGAGAAGCTTAGAGAGCCGAAGTACAGGCTGTTTCTGCTCAGATGTTCTTTGCTTTTAAGATCGTATCATAGGAATGTAAAGGGTTAGGAGTTTAAAACTTCTAGATCATACAAAATAGGCACCAGAAATGCTTTATCTCTCTGAAAAGGTATGACGATTACATTTGGGAGGGAAGGTGTCCCAGATGATGAATGTTCTTTCTGTTCTAGCTCCCACCTCGTCTCACTCCCACAGAAGAGAAAATGTTAGCAGTGCCTCAGTGTGCAGCACTGTAAACATCTCTCCTCAGTCCCTTCCAATAGCAAAATGAACTACAGCTAGAACAAGATAATATGGGGAAATCGGGTGTCCAAGGACTGCAGATTTCAGCATTTTCCCTGGTGCCGTCCGAGCCAAAGGGCTTCCAGGGAGCAGAGAGGGCTCCAAGCGTGAATCTGATTCAGGATAAACAAGGCAAGCTGCCAGTGGCCTTCCCTTTCCCCAGCAGGGTTACATAAGCACCTTCCTACTTTCTCAAAAATTAGAAGCCCTATTGATTTAGCACTCACCATGCTTCTGTGTGATTTATGACCCAGAAGATGTCTGACAGCATTCAGGCTGCTCTGTGAGCTTCTGGGCCAAAAACACAGTATAGGAATGTAGAAGGAACTTTCCTCACTTGTGGATAAGCTCCTGAAAACCCCATCCCCATCACTAAACCCATCTCTGCTTTGCTAAGGCCTCTTTTAGATCAGTCATGGGGGAAATTAAACTTCAAATCTGACCACTTTCTCCACAAATGCCTATCTTTTTCGAACAAAAATACCATGAGAGCCACTTTGCTTTGTTTTCTGATGGCCTTGTCTTTAAGATATACAAGTTTTAGATGTACTACTGTTTAATTCAACATTTATTAAACATCTATTTTATGCCAACCCCATGATACATTTATGAACCTAACAAAGATGAATGTGTTAAAACTTATTTTTCCTTCAAAGGGCTAGTAATGTATTAAGTCTGTAACAGAAGTGTGCTACACGCATTCAACAAAACCTATGCAGCCTTCTCAAAGTGTAGACCATCATTGGGAGGTAGCTGTACATACAGCAGCCACATTTTTTTTTTGCTTTTGCTTTTCTTTTTAATTTTAAATATGTGGGGTATAGTTCAGGGTTAGGGACACACATGTTCATTAGGCAGGTACCTTTGTTGATGAGGTGTGCCCCCCCCCACCCTGGGCAGTTTCCCACTACTGTCAATCGCTTTCTTATAGTATTACGATAGTTGTTCAAGGTCCGCTTATGGGTGAGAACATGTGATACTCGGTTCTTTGTTTCTGTGATAGATCACTCAATACTATAGCCTCAAAGTCCATCCAAGTTGTAGCAGCCACATTTTCTTTTCTTTTCTTTTCTTTTTTTTTTTGAGTCAGAGTCTTACTCTGTCGCCAAGGCAGCCTCGACCTGATGGGCTTCTTCCACCTCAACTTTCCAAGTAGCTGGAACTACAAGCGTATGCTACCACACCCGGCTAATTTTTTGATTTATTGTAGAGATGAGGTCTCGCTGAGTTGCCCAGGCTGGTCTTGAACCCCTGAGCTCAGGCAATTCACTCACTTTGGCCACCCAAAGAGCTGGCATTACAGGCTTGAGCCACCATGCCCAGCAGCAGTCACATTTTCTAGCTTCCTTGCCTCTAGACAGAGCCATGTGACATTTTCTAGCTCTCAATGTGAATAGAAGACCAGGCATGGTGGTTCATGCCTGTCATCCCAGCACTTTGGGGAACTGAGGCAGGAGGACTGGTAGAGACCAGGAGTTTGAGACCAGCCTGGGCAGCATAGCAAGATTCCAAGTCTATACAAAATTTCAAAATGAGCTATGGTAGTGCATGCCTTACAGTCCTAGCTACTTGGGGGACTGAGGCAAGAAGATCCTTTGAGCCCAGGAGTATGAGGATTCAGTGAGTTATGATTATGCCATTGCACTCCAGCCTGTGTGAGACCCTGTCTCAAAAAAAAAAAAGGGTGAACAGAAGTGTTAGATGTCTTCCAGCCTCGGCTTGGAGCTCCCTCCACCCCCGACATGCACATACACGTACACTTCTCCATGTTTTCTTCCCCTCTTCTGTCAAGATGAGTTCCAGGGCAACCCTGGAAACAACACGAAAATGGCAAAACTTCCATGAGCATGGGTCCCCGAATGACTGTGTGGAGAAAAAAGATATAAATTTCTGGCTGGGCATGGTGACTCAGGCCTGCAATCCTAGCAATTTGAGAGCCTGAGGCTAGGAGATTGCTTGAGCCCAGGAGCTCCAGACTAGCCTGGACAACATAACGTGACTTTATCTCTACAAAAAAAAAAAAAAAAAAAATTAGCCAGGCATGGTGCTGCACGCCTGTAGTCCCAGCTACACGGGAGCCTGAAGTGGGCTCCATAAATGTGAAAAATGATTATGCATCAACCGCAAATAATAAAAAAGAAGAAATAAATGTCTATGATGTTAGAATCAGTTTTTATATTTTTTAGATGTATTAAGTATAGCACTTAACATGCCCTGAATAACAACAAAAAAGAAGAAATAAATGTATTCAAATAACAATACAACACTATGAACAAAGAAGAGGAAGGGGAAAAAGCATGGAAGTGGCCATGGTTCGAAACTGGAACAATTTTGCAGTGAACGCCTCGTGCCAGGAGGAGTATTTTACTGCTAAAGGGGCATTATGGGCAAGGACGTTAAAACAGGCAAAGGAATCCTGCTATTAAGCTCAAAATCGTGTTTCCCAGTGTGCTAATAGGTATTAAAAGTCAAATAAGTTGGGATAGAATTAAGTTCAACAAAGTTTTCCAGATTCTTCCTTTCAGAAGTTCCCGAAGATTTTGATATTCCACTATGCACTGAATAAACGCTGCTTGAGACCTTCTCATGACTGTCTGTTCTGCTCAGAAGAAAAGCTAAGTCCTTAGTTTGTCTACAAGAACTTATATGGTGAATCTCGGCCTTTTTTCGGACCTTACCTCATGCCATACCCATGAGAGCTCAGCCTCAAGTGGCTTGTTCACCCCTGTATCCTAGCACTCAAGACATGATTTTCGGAAGCAGTTTTCAAACTTACTTGATCAAGGAATTCTGATTTGAACAGTACCTAGAAAACTAGTATTCTGTGGAAACACATGTTTGAAAATGTTGGTTCAGAGAAAGCCCTAAATCTTTCCCCGTAACTCCATATGGATTCAGAGAAACACGTGCAAATTCAGATGGGGATAGTAGTTCATCCAAGCAGGCGCTTGAGGGTATAGATGCATCCTTTGCTGCTATGTGGAAGACTTTGAGAGAAACTGACAACCAGATTCAGAAAGTGGAAAATGAGGGACCAGACTTTCCATGGCTCTGTAGTTTTTCTTCTCAACTGCAGAGATGTTGGTGATGGTTGTTTTGTCAGGTTAAAAAATTCCCATTGGATTTAGTAGCCAAGTGTCAACAGCACTTAGCAGATTTAGTCTCTAGGAACTTACCAAAGATCTGGCCTGCCATTTGGTTTTGAACCAAGTTAGCCATTATGAGTGACTTTGCTGGACAAAATGGTCAAGTAGGGTATGTTCAGCTTTTGATGAACCCCCCTTTCTTTGTCCACTTTACACAGGTTCCTCCAGCCCTTCAAACTAGGCGGGGCCCGCCATACACATATGTCATCCCGCAGGGAGGCTGGCATTCACTGAGAAGTCGAGTGAGTTTCATCATCATCATTATCACTCTCGGGCGTTTGCTGATCACCTTCTCAGAGGCTCTGCATGCTGCACATCTCTGCATAGCCACCCCCTCATGAGGCAGGCAGCTTAGGGTCAAAGAAATGAGGGAACAGAGCAGTTAATCATGTGCAACTCCCATCTGTTAGTAAACAGTGTAAATGGGACAGAATTTATCATTTGCTTTGGAGACACAAAGGTTAAGTGCTTTGTCCCACCCTACAAATCAAGACACTGTCAGAGCCTAGAATGGAATAGGGAGAATTGACAGGGCTCTTTTCAATCTCCCAACACCTCTCTCCACAGAAGTATTAGTTGACCAAAATCCTTCCATGATGAGAGTCAGAAATGGCAGTGAGAGGAGATCATGGCAGTGAAAGGAGATCTTCAGTTGATTGATGTTTGAAGAAAAACTACAAGAGAGTCCATGTACAAATATTCAGTCAACAGATCGCAAATTTCTCCACATTGAAAGGCAAGCTTGATCTCATCCGAGATGATAGAACAAATGAGTGCCACTTAAAGAAAGGGTTTCAAATTTCTCCAGTGATATTGACTCACTTACTCCTCATTTCCAGACTTGTTAAATAAGGCAGAATGCCATCTCATCATATCTGAAAGTAGTTTGGGCAATATCTAATGAAAAACATTTCCTGGACATTGTTCTTTATATGACTTTTTTTTTTTAAGTTCCAAGGGGCAGAAAGAACTTTTTTTTTTTTGAGTTGGTGTCTCACTCTGTCGCCCAGACTGAAGTGCAGTGGCCGCTCCTGGTCACCGCAGCCACGACCTGCTGGGCTCTGGCGATCCTTCCGTCTCAGCCTTCCAAGTAGCTGGAACTGCAGGTGTGTGCTACCACACCCGGCTAGTTTTTTTTTGATTTATTGTAGAGATGAGGTCTCGCCAATTGCCCAGGCAGGTCTTGAATCCGTGGGCTCAGGCAATTCACTCACCTCGGCCTCCCAAGGCGCAGGATTACTGGCTGAGCCTCCGAACATGGTGTATTTGTTGGATTTATCCTCCATCTCAAAATGTTGTCTTGCAAGTTTTATACTATATGGTTTAGGAACTTTCCTTAGAGACAGAGTCTGGGTCTGTGGGCTTCACATTCAGAAACCTCAGATATCTGAGGTCAGAAAAATCCTGAACTACGCTTCTGCTTCCCAGACTTTGGATTTCAAGCTTCTAACTCAGGACAAATATCTCATTTGACTCCTTTTACCTGTTAAGGTCCTTTCTTTCCTAAATCACTGCGCTATTTTTCCCAGTTAAAGAAGCTGCTAATTGCTTGAATTCTTAAAGCTGAGGTCCAGACTTGATCCTCAGGTGGATACACTAGCTTCCCTTTGTGTCCTGGGCACAAAATGTGCCACCTTGGAACTCTGTTGTCTCAGAGAAGATGGAGTGAGCAAGTGTGGATGAATCAGCAGAAAGTAACCTTCTTATAAGACTGCTTGTTAGCTAAAAGATCAAGTCCCGGTTCCCTTATATAGTTGAAGAGACATGCCAAGGTCTGGCCTTGGTCAATATTTCAGTTTCATTTCTCATCACTCTTTTATATGAACCCTAGGTTCTAGCCTTGCCTGATGTGCTTGCAGTTGCCAGAATGTTCCATGCTCTCTTTCTTCTCCTTCTGACTTTTATGCGTGCTGTTTGTAGTTGCTGGAAATTCCTCAGGAGAGTACAAATGTCCTTTTCTGTGGATAGCATCTGCCAGGCAGAGTTCAGGTCTTCCACTTTTGTGCAGCCATAATACCTTCAAATATACTTCTTTATAGCAAAACATATCATATGGAATTTCTGTGATTACATACCTCTACTAAATTTGGAGCTTCCGGAAGTGAACAGGGCTTGGCACAATATGGGTGCTCAACAAGCATTTGTTAAATGGAGGATTCGATTATTAGAGATACAATCATAAGTGCATTTCCTAATGATAGTGAATTGGAAAGTCATCCTGTAGATCCTTGTGGGTCTGGCACCTGCTGATAATTTTTTGGTATTACATGGAAATAGTCTTATATATTTAATAGAGAAAAAAACTTTAAAAATCCTATGAAAATGAATTTTAAATTACTTTATATTTGCATAGAGAGTATCATATTAGGAACGTTGTGCGCCATATTAGTGAGATTCCATTTTGTTCTTGCCTATCAGTGAGAAGTCATAGGAAAGGAATTCATCAAGAACAGAATGTGAAAGTAAGTTGATGCTACTACATATGACTTTTTAAAGCTGCAAATATAAGCCGGGAGTGGTAGCTCAGGCCTGTAATCCCAGCACTTTGGAAGGCAAAAGTGAGAGGATTGCCTGAGCCCAGGAGTTCAAGACCAGCCTGGGCAACATGGCGAGACCGCGTCTCTGCAATAAATCAAAAAAATTTGCCAGGTGTAGTGGTGCATACCTGTAGTCTCAGCTACTTGGAAGGGTGAAGCAGAAGGATTGCCTGAGCCCAGCAAGTTGAGGCTGTGGTAGCCGTGAGCATGCCACTGCACTCCAGCCTGGGCAACAGAGCGAGACTCCTACTCAAAAAAAAAAAGCTGCAAATATGGAGGAAAGAATATTCCTGAATGTGTTATTGCATGATTTATGATCCTCTCAGTCCTAAGAAGCAAATTAAAGTCTAGCAGATGGTTCTCTGAAGCCCCGTAACTATAGTTACATGTTTTAAAAGTCAGAAACATCTTAGTGAGTTGTTATTGAATTGCAGAGCTTCTCTAAGCTGTGCAAAGAGCTTCTCCACCCAGAAGATGGTGGGGGATTCTGAGACGGGTAACCATCCCCTCTAGTTCATTTCCTGGGCAAGTGCTTTCCCAGTCACCTAGGACTGCCCTTTCCAAGAATCCCTGGTCTCAAGGAGCAAGCCACATAAATATCCTTGATTCCATTTAATAGATGAGGCTTCATGAAATAACTGAACCCTCAACATGTAAGTTCCGTATGGAAATAGATTTTTGTTAGTTTTGTTTACAGAAGCATCCCAGGCCCTGGATGAGTGCTAGCACATAGTAGGTATACAAGAAGTGCTGAATGAATGAGTAAATGATCGCCTGACCTCTTGGGGTGTCTGTGACACCATCCTGCTCCTGTCTGTCCCCCAAGAACTGAGAAGTGCTTGCCAGAAGGGACAGGATCAGTAAACTAACTCCTGGACCTGAGATCTAAAGAGCACAGGTCTGCTCCTCTCCCCACCTCGTGCTCAGGCCAGTTCTTGCCCCGATTTCCTCTCAAGCTTTATTCCCAGGGCCGGCATCCATTCTTCTCAGTCTCTGGAGAACTCTGCTCGCTTCCCTGTGGCTGAAGATGGCCTCCCCGCTGAACTCCCACATCACACACAAACCATGCTCCGTAGCACCTACCTCCTCTGTGGGGTGTGATGGCATGTCCCGGCCCTTCCTTCATCCCCGCCTCCTGGGGAGTAAACATCCCTGCCTGACCAGCAAGCCCTGAGGTATGACTAGTTTTGAGAGATGCACTAGCACTGAAGCAAATAAGGCCATTTGAGAATTACTGATGCTTCTAAATAATTGGACACCTACACTATTTATTTAAATGAGTTGATGTGTTTTTCAGACTCAGTCCTTGCTTGAGACATAAAATTCCAAACCCCCGAAGACTCAACTTCTTTCATTCAATGGAGTTTTTCAGACAAGACCTTTTAGAGATTACCAAGGGTCATTTTAATCAAAATGAAAGACATCTCTTATTAAGATGTCTTTGCTGACAAATAATTAAGATGTATTACTGGCATATTCTTGTCCCAGATGCCTCATTGGTGTCCATTTGGAGTAAGCATATGAAGCTTGTAGTCCATGCCTCAGCTTTTTAAAAGCAATTTATAACCTAACTCACCACTCTAACTACCTGAGAAGATTTTAATCCTAAACCTGTCACCACCCATTATTTTCATGGGGTCCTGACAGTTCTACATTAAAACAGTTTATAAGTAAAAGTTAACAAGGCCTAGAGAGAGTGATTTATGTTTTAGAGTGTGAAACAGTCAACTTTCTTTCTCTGGTCAGAGATAGCCTAGAGCTCTCCATGGGCTGAAGGAAGAAAATTATCTCAGAAAGATGAATGACTTACGCCTTTGGGCAGGTGGCTGATGTGTGGTCCTGGGCCCAAGACCTGGGCATCAAGCAAAGCTTACGAATGTGAGGACAAAGCACAGTGTCCCGTCCCTCCCTCCACCCCCATCCCATTCCTTTCTGGTGTCACCACCCTCTTGGGTCTAGGTCACAGCTCAGGTATTTGGCAGTATAAAGAAATTATTAGTTTTTCTCTTTATAAAATATTGGTGAATCAGAATCTATCCTGACTCATCAAAGCCGATCGTGAGGAGTCACAGAACCGTCCTGTTTGCCACTGACTAATCTGGATGGGTGAGTCAGAGGAGGCAGGAGGGGTGTTTATGAAGGACGCCCCCACCCAGCCCCAGAAAAACCACACTTCAGAGAAGAAAGAGCAGCCAAATGCTTTCTCTTTAACCTTGAACTCCTTCCCTGATGTACTGACCAACACACCTGAGAAGTTGCTCTTTCCATAAAGGGACACCCCACTTCCCCCTTAGCTGTTTTCATTTGCCCAAGCTGTCATAACAAAATTCCACACACTGGGTGGCTTAAACAACAGAAAAATTATTGTCTCACAATTCGGGAGGATGGATGTCTAAGATCAAGGTATCAGCTGAGTCTGGTGTTGTGGTTCATGCCTGTAATCCCAGCGCTTTGGGAGGCAGAGGTGGGAGGATCACCTGAGCCCAGGAGAAGGGCTATGAGGATGCCGTGAGTGATGATCGTGCCACTGTGCTCCAGCTTGGGCGATAGGGCAAGATCCCGTCTCTAAAATTTTTTTAAAAGGTGTCAGCAGGCTTAATTCTTTCTGATGTCTCTCTCCTTGGTTTACAGATGGCGGCCTTCTTGATGTTTCTCTTCATGGTCTTTCCTCTGTGCACACATACATCCTTGTTGTCTCTTTGTGTATCCATATGTTCTCTTATAAGTACTCCAGTCAACTTGGATTTGGGCCCCTCTAATGGCCGCATCTTAACCTCTTTAGAGATCCTATCTCTAAATACAGTCACATTCTGAAGTGGTAGGAGTTAAGGATTCAACATATGGATTTAGGGGGTCGGGAGAGTGCATTTCAGCCCATCACACCAGTCACTTGCAGGAGCACTCCAGCCGAAAATATCTAAGGAGGAAGTACACAGAGGGGATTCTTTACCTTTTGATGCAGCCAAAATAATTCCATTTTGAGGAATAAATACAACTCTCTCGAGAAAGGAAATAGAAATGTCATCTTAGAAAGGAAGCTATCAAAGAACTTAAAAACAGTTCGGCAAAACAAACTCCTCTCAAGGATATTAATTTTGTTTCCTTCCTTTGATGCAGCATTGATCAAGTCTTTTTCTCTCTCTGGTTCTCACTCTCAGTCTCTCTCTAAAGAAGGGGACTTGTTCTTTCTCATTTTATTCAGGTATGTTATTAAGGCAATATCCTCCTTTGCCACAACTGCATTCCATTTTTGGTACCCAACTTTCTAAATGTGAACAGAAACTAATTTAGGGTGCTCTCTCTGAAGCTGGTATGGTAGGTATTTCTCCATCCATTATTTCAAGTTATAATAAGCCAGTGTGATTGGAGCCGCTCCCAAGATAAGCAGGCCATAATATTTTCACTGTCACCATGATCACAGACTAAGATAAGAGGCCAACATGCTATTTTTACTCTCCATTTTTTACTCCCGGTGTTAAATACAAGGAGAACAAGTGAAAAACAAACTGCCTCAGCCCCTGCAGCAGAATACAAAACGTCCAACCTTTTCCTTTTTTCAAGCTGGCTTACGATGTACGTCAAGGATGACACAGATACTATTGAGGTGATCCGGTGCGGAGGAGATGCCTCTTAATTGTGTTTGCAGCCCAGAGCAGAAAGCGTGCCCATTCGAGGTACTTGTTGTATCATTTTTAAATCAAGGCCATCTTTTTCTCAGTGGTAAACGTGAAATGTTTTTAAAGGCCAGACTTAGCATAAAATCTATTGGTTGCTATGGATACCACTTACCACACAGGACTGCGCTCTGTGTTCAACTGTGTGATTTTCTCTATTCAAAGGTTCAGCATTGTCAAAAAACAAATTACTTTTTCTGTTGTTTATCTCAAAGTTCATTATGGGAAAGGCAATACATAAGGAGATATTCATGTATGGAGGGGGGCGACATGGGGAGTCACTTGGGCTCTACGTCTTAAGATTCAGTATTTTACAATAATTATAGCCAAATTGGCTATTGTTAGGAAATAAAATGCATTTTGATCTTTGTGTGTGTGTGTGAATATCAAGTAAAGCAGGTACTTGGAAGTCTGCTCCCAACAAAATTACATGGTAATAAGGCTTTTCACACCTACACAGCACTTAGTAACACAGCTCAGAAAGAGAGAGATTAAGCTCTGATAGGCTTGAAACTTGGTACCTGAGGCGTGAGGCTTTCCTCTTTATGGGAGAAAACGTGGGTTCAGGACCTCGTGCTCACTGAATTATTCATGCCATCTTTCCATCACACATCTTTAGGGGTGGATCCTGCTAGGCTGCTATTATTCGGTGTGCAGGTCCAACTTGTTCTGACGCAGCCCAGAAACCTGCACCGCTGTCCTCCGCTAATTAAGCTTGAATGTTTGCAGCTGGCAACGCCTCCCACCTCTTCTTCCCTCCCACTTTCATTCCTCAAGGAAAAGTGTGTGGGGGGAGGGAAAACCCACACGGAATTTCCAGAAGTAGCAAAAGGGAGTTTCTCATATGACTGGAGGGTATTCAAAGATAATTTGTTGTCAGCAAGTTCCCATTGGCTGAAACCTGGTGTATTTTGCTCTAACTCTCAATTAATCAAGGTATGCCCTGAACATTGACTTGTTACTTATTTAAGATGCTCTCCCATCACCTCTCTAGTACTTTTTAGACGCCTTGATTTGGGCGATTTGCATGACAATGAGGAAAAGGGGAGACCTTAATGAAGGCATCTGTTTTTTAATGTGCTTGTGGAATTGGGTGCCTGTAATAATAGCCTGGAGGGGGCTGGAACCCTCATTTGGTTTCCCGGTAAAGCAGTACACTGCTGCCTGCTAATATGCAAATTTCAACTTGTCACACAATTATGCCTATAGCTGGTGGAGTTGTCGAGCCTGCCGAATAACAGTGAAATTGTGGCCAGGCATAAACCCACTTGCAAGATGCACTGGTAATTAATTAACATATTGCAAGCATAAAAAAAAGGCAAAATAAAGGCGAGAATGCCCAAGGAAAGCTCAAGCAGTATTGATAATCTCCTCACTGCGTACTTGTCCTTGTGGGAAAGTAGGATACATCTCAGTTTCCTTGGTGCGGCCTGAAACTCCAAGGAGAGCCCGGAAGTGGGAGTTTTGCTGACTGGAAACCAGAAAAGGTGGCTGTGAGAGAGACACAGTGAAGGAAGGGCAGGAATCTGACTTCCTCACACAGGTATCCCAGTGCCTAGACATTGTCTGGCACAATAGCACACAGTAAATGCTCAAGAAATATTTGCTATTGGGTGAAACAGTAGGCAGTTACTGAGAGGTAGTTGTCCCTTGTAGCAAGCAACAAACATCAACTCAGGTCAGCTTATGGAGAAAGGATACTTATAGAAATATCACAGGGAAAAGTGAAAAATCAGACAGGACTCAGGGCAGTTCCAAGAGCCTAGGAGGCAGAAATCAATGGAGGATCACTTCAGGACGCTGTCTCTGGGACCAGGCAGCTCTAACTCTCTTCATTCTTTTTGTCATTCTGCTCAAGATTCAAATTTTGAGGGAGAGGGTCCTTTATTTCAGTTTGGGATTATGAGTCCACCTCTTGACTAGAATATGGCTGGAACACATAAGGCCTGGGCCAGATTAGAAACTACAAGTTCCAGCCTTCCTTGCAGCCAAGTATAGCATTGAGACAAGGTTCTCACCAATGGAACATGAGTCAAAGTGATATATAGCCATCGATGGGCCTGAACTTAAAGATGCAGAGTGAACATTCTTCCATGCTCCCTTTCCTTTCTGTTGGGTAGAAATGGCAAAGCCCGAGTTGTGTGGAAACCATATGCTGAGGATGGCAGAGCTGCCCTATAGCCTAGGTCCCTGGATGACTCTGTGGAACAGAACTTATTTACTGGCTCTGGGTTGTTATATGAGAGACAACCTACCTTCTATCTTGTCTGAGACATTAGATTTAGGGGTCTCTTTGTCATGGTTGCCAAGCCTTCCCTTTCACTAATACTAGGGGTGGGAAGAGAACCATCACCAATCCCTCCCCTCCAAGTAACCTGTGGGGTTACTTTAATCACTTATTGATTAACTTTTATTGGCAACATAATTGTTGTGCACAAGCTACATTCAGTATAAGTATTCCCAGTTCCTGCTTATAGACTAGACTGTCTGATTTGAAATTCCTAGCCAGGAAGGGCCTCTTTCTTTGCCACTCAGACACATGACTCGCTACAAGCATGCTACACGTGGTGCAACTCTCCTCTGTTTACTAAATGCCAATCATAGAATGCCTTGTTTAAAGGATGAATTAAGCCACAATCTACTATGAAATGAAAGGAATTTAAGTTTTGTGCCTGCTGTCTTCTCTCGGCAGCCAACACCACTTGTGATACAGACTAATCTCTAACACTGATGAGCACACGCCCAGCCTCAACAAGCACCGTTTTGTGCTAACAACTCCTAAGAAGAAGTCATTGCCAGTGAAATAAACAACTCATTAGTTTGGAAAGAGAATGATCAACAGAAGCATGGACTACTAATTTGTATTTTTATTTTGTGATTTATTTTCAATCAATCAGCAAGCACTTATTGATTGCTTACTATGTGCTTATCCGTGCCTTTGTTTTGAGTAGAACAATGTCTTGTTTTCAACATGAATATTGTTGTTAGTGTTTAATAAAAAAATCATTGGTTTTTTTTCTAGCTAAAATACAGACACGTATACACTCACATACTTTAACTCTTACTGCACTGTTGATAACTTTCCTATTTCATGCTGGAAATCAACAGGGGGATGGGATTTATTTAATAGAATTTCATTTTTGAGTAAGCTTTTTCTGGAATGTGCTTATTTCATTGGTGAAGCCATTATTTACTTATTTTCCCCCATCTTTCTTCAATTTACTTGTATCCCAGTCCTGGACCATTTCATTTGCCCACATTTTGGCATTACACAGATGTGAGACCTTTCATCATTAAATGTGCAAGTTCTTTAGTGGGTTCAGGGCCACTTCAAATGAGAGAATTGAACTCACTATCATCTCTCTGTTCACTTCCATCTCAATTTGCATATCTTTAGATATGGTCTTTCATGCTTTACCCAAGTACCTGGTTCTGACCAACCCAACTCTGGTCAACAATGTCCATACACAAAACCTTCTAGACTGCTCAGCCAAGTCCAACCCACAAATTCTTCATTGGCCTGCTGACTTTCATGGGGGCTAGCTTGCTTCCCTCTCATCCACACCCCCTGCCAAAAAAAGAGAAATCACTCCAATGCATCAACATTCTAGCAGAGAAGTACAATTCTGACCAGAAGTGGAAAGGCAGCCCTTTAGTTTAAAGAAAGCCATTAAATGAGCTTTCTCTTATGTAGAGATGGGTGGAACCTCATCTAGGGAAGAGGCATAGACAAAAAGAAATTATGGGTACTTTTGTGTGCATTTAAAAGCAATGGAAATTTGGAGGGAGGAGAGGCTGGAGGCAGAAGAGTCAGGGTAGAAAGTCTAGATCAGAATTTCCACTGTTCCAGATGGGGTCTACTGACCATGAGTGGCTATTGAATATTTTAATTTTTTTTTTTTTTGAGTTGGAGTCTCAATCTGTCGCCCACACTGGAGTGCAGTGGCCGCTCCCGGCCACCGCAGCCTCGACCTGCTGGGCTCTGGTGATCCTTCCACCCAGCCTTCCAGGTAGCTGGAACTACAGGCGCGCGCTACCACGCCCAGCTGATTTTTTGATTTATTGTAGAGATGAGGTCTCGCTAAGTTGCCCAGGCGGGTCTCGAACCCACGGGCTCACGTAATCAACTCACCTCAGCCTCCCCAGGCGAGGGATTACAGGCTGAGCCACCAAGCCCAGCTTTTAATTTTATTTTAACTCATGTAAATTGAAGTAGCCACACACATGGCTAGTAACTACTGTATGGACAATTTAGGTCTAGATGGAGAGTCTCAGCAAATCCGAGTTGAAGCCTTAGAAAGAAACAACTTGTGCTGAGGGCAACAGCAGAAGGACTTTGGTCTTCTGCCCTGTGTCATGACAGTCTGCTCTACAGAGTTGGGAAGGGAAGAAGAGGGGGTGGCCGGCATAAGTGTGACACCAAAAAAGGAGGGATCTGAGGTCTTTTCAACTTAGTCCCCAAAAGGCTTGTGACTTAAACTAAGTCAATGGAAACAGAGAATGAGTAAAGCGGATCCAGTAAGGGCAATGAAGGTCTAATCAACAGGTGAATGTGGGCAAGCTAGTGAGTGAAGAGGCTGGGCTTGTACTGCATTATGTTAGTGTCCTTGTAGGACAAACGCCCTCCCTGTGCAGTTCCACAACAGAGCTTTGAAAGGTGTTTGGTGGGGAGAGGGGAAATTGCTACAGACCTACAGGCCTGAAACTGGCCTTCTGAGCCTACTTTTGGGACAGAAATGTGAACCCCCTGAATGATGGAAACAGGTTCCCTAAGCAGAAGTTCAGAGGCCTTCCCCGCAGAAGCTGCTAAGCTTTGCCCTCATCCCAAGAGGTCCTTCCCTCCAGCCTGTTCATTCTTCTTCCTCCTCCTCCTCCTCCCCTTCTTCTTCTTCTTCATCCTCCATGTCACATCATCGTCCTCCCTCCTGCATACTTACAGCGAGCAAATGAGCAAACTCACAACACCCACAGGATGAACTTGCAGCTACAGTGGTTGCTGGATAAAGTAGGAGGCAAATAGTCTGAGCATCCACTGATAGGTACTTGAGGCCTGAAAACAGCTCAGAGCAATGCAAGCCTCTCAGATGCTCCCCACGTGGCTGGACAATCAACACACGATCCTCTCTTAAAAGGGAAGTCAAGGGCTAGCTCCAACACAAAGGCCTTCGCTCCTCTTCCCAACTGTGGGCAATACCTTCTCTGACTCTTAGCTCACAAGGCACTAGTCCCAATGTTCTTACACAGCTCCATGTCCTCCTGAATCCTGGTGCTGACAAACAGAGGGCTTGGCTCTCCCAGGCTGCCAAGTCTGATACTCTCACAAACACTGCATTGGCTTAATTATTTTAATTGAAAAAAAAAAGGCAACTAATGATTACAGCTCTCAGTCAATGCATAATGGAGCCACAAAGCTAAAAGAACTGAGGTCCAGTTTAAGTTTTTAAAGGCTTGCTGCCTCAGAATGGCTGTCATGCTTGGGTGGGAGCGGGGAGCTCCCACCTTATGGAGAGGGATAGTTTACATAGCTGATGTCAAGTCATTCCTTCAGCTCTTCATGGAAAACCCACTCCATGGCTCTGCCTAAGTCAAAAGGGTTCTGGAATGCCTATGATTTCTCACTCAAGAAAAAGAATAGCTCTTTGCATAATTCTGAGAGTGAACAACATGACTTTCCACCATTTCCTGGAAAATTCTGAGATACACAATTCATAAAATGAATAGAGGTCCCAGCAAGCAAGCCGTGATAAGAAGGTGTGTGGCATCCACGCCAGTCTCCTGCCTGCAAAGCAACATAAAAGCCCTGTTAGTGCTGTGTAACAGCTGTATTTTTCTTGTCTGCAAATTCCAGTTGTATAAAAGTGGCACACAACAAGGAAACACCATGTCTGCCAATAATGGAAATTGTTTGAGATTTCTGAGGAATTGAAGAACAAGAGGGGGCTGCACAGAGGTAGCTTTGGGAGTTCATGTCTTGCCTCAAGATTTTGGATGCAGATGTGTTACTCTTAGCTTAGCAGCTCCAAGAAAGGATGAGAGAAAATTTGGTACTTAGAAGGAACAGGGGGGAGTGGTGGCAGGAAGGGTGTCAAATCTGAGTCTGTGGAGGCTAGAATTGCAGCATGAAGAGGTGAAAGGCATGAATCTAGCCCAACTAAGTGTGGGAACCACCGCTTAGATTCTTCCCTTCTCTGGTCAATTACCACCACATCCAGAGTTCTCAAAATGTCTTCAGACAGCCAGAGCAGAGACATGTTAGTAACAAACTTCCACCCTTGGATAAAGGCATCTTCCACAAGGAGTCTCTCAGTTGTTCTTCTACCTGCTGTTCTCATGTTTTCTAGGACTCAGGTTTGTTGAGAAGGGAGACAAGAGGCATGGAGTCTCGTCACTGACTATGAGGTGGGCTTAGTGGATATCATTATGTACACTTTTCCAGATGAAGAACTTGGGTCTTAAGAGGTTTGAGTGTCTGAGGCTGAGCTTCTAACAGTGGGCAGAAGCAGGATTCAGACTCCACCTTTTGAAGTCATGCAAACTGCCCTTCATCACCTTCACTGCCTCTTCTACAGGTGTGCAGCAGTCTTATCTTCCATTCATCCTTTTGGCCCCTACCTTACTTTGCCCTTCAGTGTATCTCTCTGGCTCCCAACAGCCTGCTGTTCCAGCCTCCAGTGTCCACACACATTCCTGTCTCTACTCATGGCAATGCTTCAGAACAGCTTGCTCATGGTCGTTGTTTTCAAGCTCCTGATGACCTATATTCCTGATTTCTGACCCCAACTTCAGCCCACTCCAGGTCTGACATTGTCAGATGTTGGCTCTGTCTCTGTGTTTCATGGTCATGGTTGTTAGAGGACTTCTCATGAAGCAGGGCCATGTTGGGTAGGAGTTGAGCCAGTCAATGAATGCTCCACTGAAATGCTGGACTAGATAGGAGAGTCAAAGTCAGAAGCAGGAAATGGAGCCAAAGGGGTACCCGGTGCAGGCACTGGGGAGAAGAGGGATTGGAACCTGTGCAAAGGTCAGCAGTGTGGATGCCAAGGAAACATGCCAGACAAAGGCAGATAAAATGGGGCTGTTCTGGAGCAGTGGGTATTGACCTGTCAATGTTCCATGAAAGCATGGAGAGGCATGATTTACTGGTTTTTCAACCATCTACCTAGGGTAAGGAATGGAGAAGCCAGATGCAGACCAAGAGAGGAGAGTGAAGGAGAGTTGTACAGTGTTTATATTTGTAGTTCCCTGAGAACACAGCACATCATGCGGGACCACTCAGAGGAAGCACCAGCATCAGTCACAAGGCACAGAGCAGGTTTAGGATTGGCGAGTTTGAGTGATTTCAGTGGGCTCTAGGGCACAGTAGCTGTCTCTGGTTGACTGGTATTTAGCACTGGGGTAATTAGGATGGGTGTTTATTGGCCCTGGAGTATGAGAACCCAATAAGGGAGGTGGTGGAGGGCGTGGACTTAATTGGCTATTCAAAAAAGAGAATTGACCAGCTGCTAGTCAATGTCTCAAAATTAGGTCAAGACAGCAGTTTAAACAAACAAACAAACAATGTTGCAACTGGGTTGAGATGGACTCCTAAAGAGAGTTTTGGTTTTATTTTTGTATTAAAAAAATAGTATATAGTAGAAATGGAAAAATTCAATAACACAGTGAAACTGATTTTAAAAAGTGACTCCCCAGTGTCATGGGGGAAGCTACTATTAACAGATAAATATGCATTTCCTCAGAACTTTGGGTATGCCGATAGGAAATGTATATTCATGAATACTCATGCATACATTGTTTTACAGTTTATAATAAAGGTTAAAATAGACCTAACTTAAAAAAAAACTCAGTAGGTTTTTATGGGCCTTTGTCCATATCAATACATAAAGATCGACATCATTCTTTTTTTTTTAATTTTAAAGATGTGGGGTACAATTCAGAATTAGGTAGATAAGTGGTCATCATACAGGTAAAGTTTGGGCCTCCTTTTTGTCCCCACTTTGCCTAGTTTGAAGAGGCTAAGTCTTTAAAAGGTGATTAGGCCATGAGGGCTTTCTCTTCTCATGGTGAGTAGGATTAAGAACTTTAGAAAAGGTGCTTCACAGGATGTTCTGCTCACTTGTCCTTCCACCATCTGCCATGTGAGGACACAGTGTTGTTCCTTTCCTCTGGAAAATGCAGCAACAAGCCTCCATCTCGGAAGCAGAGAGCAGCCCTCACCAGGCAACCAAACCTGCCTGACAACTGCCAGTGCCTTACTCTTGGATTTCCCAGCCTCCAGCAATGTGAGAA
>CAUYQG010034719.1:0-36767 GCA_963574415.1 Tarsius wallacei | reverse complement strand
TTTCTGATAATGTAATCCATAATTATTATTACATAGCAGAGAGAGATATATACCTTTCTAAGATACGTGCCCACAGTCTACGATGGTCTTAATCTCCAGATAAATTGTCTTCCCACTAAGTTTTGAAAACAATAAAGTTTTGGTAATTTGTCTCTTTGGAAAAAAGAAGCATTCTAAGTTTTCTATTATATTCTCTCTGGAAAAGAGAAGCATTCTAAGTTTTCTATTGTATTTTAGCTTCCTCTGATTTTTTTGCTTTTTTTCTTTAATTTACTTTTTTAAAATGTTAATATCATATTTCTAATGTTTTTGCTGCTATTTTGCTTAAGATTTGCAGTATGTTTTGAATCTGGTTTGGTAGAGTCAGTTTTACAAAATATATAACCAATGTCCTCACGGATGGCTTCTACTCCACTCTCTCTTTTCTGTCATCTGGGACTCTGTGTGTTTTTTAGACTAAAAAATATTTTTCAAATGTGTCCTATAATCTGTATCTTTGTGTTATTTTTCATTATATTTTCTGTTAATGCTTCAAGTTTGGATTTTTTTTTTCTGAAGTATTTTCCACCTTTATTTTGTCTTAGTTGTTCCTTGAGTCTTCAATTTTTAATCGTCTTTTTAAAATTCCAAATATTCTATCTGATCCTTCTGGATAGTTATCTCACTCTTTATCTTTTCTTTTATCTCCTAGAATAGAATATTCATTTTTCTTGTGTCTGATCATTGTTTTATCTGGATCTGCTGTTGGTCTTTTTTAAATTTTATTTTTACTTTTCTATGCTATGGTAGGCGGCTGTGAACTACAGTTTTTATGCCACCAGTCCCAAAAATGTGCTAAATGCCTTGCTCATCTTTTCAGACGTCGCTTTCAGGACTAGCAATTACCTTCTAGAAAAAGGCAAACATTAACTTACACAAGCTTCCCTCTCCCTGCTCCTGGTACCACAGTTCTCACTACTCTACGTAGCTCTCCACTGTTTTAAATCATGTGTGTTTTTATTTTTGTCCAATCATTTTATTTATTCTCACTGGAAAGTTGGTCCAGCCAACCAAATTTTCTCCTACTTAGATTGGAATCTCTTCCATATCACTTGAAGAGTTGATCTGTCTGCATCTGCGGTCCTAATCAAATGTGATTTGTAAAGGATTGTACACAACCATTTCAAAACACCAATTAAAAATGTAATACTATAAAAACTAATTTTGTAAAAGTAGCATGTTATTTTTTTTAAAAAACACCCTCTTAGCTCCTTAACCAATTAGAGACTGTTCACTTTTCATTATCTTATAAATTTTAGCTAAAAGCTGGCATTTGACAAAGCCATCATATATTTTGTATAAAATTTGGAACTTAAGAGTGCAGAATGTGTTTTAAACAGAACTAAAGTGAAATCGTGAAGTTGGTTCCAATTTGTCATAGCAAATAAAAACTTATGAATTTTGCTTTTTAAGCAGCCAAGAAATAAGGAAAAATTATAAAACCTAATGCTTAATTAACTCTCTATATAAATTTACCGTAAGATTATGTCTTTGCTTTTTATGGGTTGACAATTTTGACTGTTGTTTTAAATAACAATTTCAAAGAAATAAAAAAAAAGCCTTGTTTACTTCACTATCATTTGGTCAAACCTGTGAATATATAATAATTAGTTAAATATTTGGAAGGTAAATGGATATGTTCATGGACATACACTCACACATGTATTTACAAGAAAAGTTTCCCAAGTAAAGGTTACATGAACCCCAAATCTTTTCTTTTTAATTAACCACATTATAGCCTAATTGTATTAACTACCTTTTAACTCAGATTGGCTACCTGAGAGATTCTAAGTTAGCTCTTCCAACAACACACCAGTAGTAATCAGTGATTAAACGCAGACACCATTAAGATCTACAACTTACTCAGATCGGTTGGAAACACAAATATTTTTAAAATCTGTGCAGTAAATGTCGTGTCTATCACATGATCATTTGGTGACCCATTGTATTTTCCAAAGATGTCTTCAGAAACATTTCCCCCCTTTTTCTTCATCTGTGTGACAACTCCCTTATCGAGAGGTGAAGCTCATTGCGCCACAGAATGTAAGTGACCAACAGAATAAAAAGAAAATGATGCTGTGGCAATTCTATGCATAGCTCTTTATTAGCCTGGATTTTTTTTTCTGGCTTTTAAAACCCCAGCAGCAATATGTGAAAACTGCTAGCCACACAGATAGAACATGTGTGGGTGCTCTGTTGTCTTACTGTCACTGAGCTACAGACAGTGAGAGTAAAAATCAACTATGAGTCAGTCATCTTATGTGGACTGTGTAGGAAAATCTTCAGATCACTCTGGACAGAACTGTCATCTGACTCCCATCATGTTAACAGACCCCATCTGAGTTCACTCCCCCATAGAAGTAGAAGTGAGAATAAATTATTTTATCCACATATTTTGGGTGCATTTTTTTCTGAAGCCCTAGATCACTCAAACACAAAGGCCAAATAGAGATTACTAGTATTTTTAAAGAAATTGTCTGTTGTGATCTAAGTACATTTATCCTAAAGCATTCCTCTGCCTTCTTGCCGCTCAACTTCAAGATTACTAGACCTGGAAATACATCATCACTGTAATCTATCTTGGTTTATAGATGAGAAAACTGAGGATTTTAAAGAAAATACATAAATAAATGACTTGCCTGAGATCTTGCCCTCAAAGTTCCCAAAGTTCGATAGTGTTGAATTAAATTTAGATTAAGACTGCCTCCATAAAAAGGAAACTGCACCCTAAATTAAGAGTACATTTATTGGCCAAGTGTATTCACTCATGCCTGCAATCTCTGCACTTTGTGAGACCAAGGCAGGAGAATCACTGGAAGCCAAGAGATCAAGACCCACACTGGGTAACATAGCAAGACTCTGTTTCTATCTAAAAACAAAAAACTAGTAGGTCATCATGGCATATACCTGTTGTCCTAGAAAATATTATATTCCTGTTAACAGATAGCCATGTCTTAGCCAATCATGAGAGCTGAGCTACAGCCAGTCACAGGCTGTCCATATAATATAAATGCCTTGCCATGCCATTCACAAATAAGACAAATGCCAATCAGACTGCTTTTGTAACAGATAAAAATATTTTCCCCTCCCCTTGAGTGTGGGCTAGACTTAGTGGACCATTTCTAATGACTAGAATGAAGCGTATGTGATGGTGTGTGACTTCAGAGGCTAGATTTAAAAGATGCTATTACGTCTGTCTTGGTTCCTCTTCCTTTCTTGGGTCACTTGTGTCAAGAAAGTCAGCTTCTTTTTCAGAAGGACACAAGGAGCCCTGAGGTCCCAATCCATGTAACAGGAATTGGGACCTCCAGCCAGCAGCCAAGTAAGCAAACCATCTAGGAAGCAGGTCCTTCATCTGCAGTTAAGGTTTTGGATGACTGCAGCACAAAGAGCAGCTTTGTCAGAAATGTTATGAAAGACTCCAAGCCAGAAACTTCCACCCAGGTCGCTACCAAATTTCTGATGCTGAGAAACTGTAAGATAATAAATGTTTGTTGTTCAAGCCATTTGGGTTTTCAGCATTTTGGAATAATGTGTTATGGAGCATTGAAAGAAGTTGAAAAGAACGTTTATCTAACCATATATATCTGCTTACTACTTACACAGTTTGCTTACTACTTGCTCAACTAAGTGAATTCTAAGGAAACTAGATAGTGACCTTTTAAATAGTTTTCTATACAGCTTATTTACTTTATATCCGGGTATTATGTGATAGCCATTTACATAATGTTTCATAAAATATTGTTAGAATTTCTGCTAGTACACACGTCAGTGTCTCAACTCTGTATTTCTAACCATACATTTCAATGATTTTAATCTCTAAAGCATAAGCAACATAGCTGGTGAGTATGTGTAAGTCCTGGTTCTCCAGAAGGTTAGGTCTAGAAATGATTATAACTTTTTTCTCACTCTGTTGCATATGATCCAGTTGTTTAAAGTCCTGATTTCTTTGTACTGCTTCTCCTGTATTTCACCCTACTGGAAAAAGCCTCAAGTTGAATCTGATCTTGTTATGTGTAACCTTCCTACTCTCTTGCCCATCCAAGTACATTCAGCTGAGTTCCCCTGTCTCTCCACATATGGGCCTGTTCCTCCAGCAAAGTGAATGAGTTTCATGATATCATGAAGTAGAAAAATAAGCATGCGTTGAAAGAAATGATGACAGAATGATATTGAATGTGGATTATTTCTTTAAAAGTCATGCTTAAGAAGCACCTTCGGGTGTCCATTATTATGAATTATTTATTATGAGTAGTAGGAATCATAGTCCTAGTCAAAGAAAGGTTATTTGAGCACCTTGGTTTGAGGGAATGGCAAGAGCAAGGCCGAAGGGTAACATAACAATTCAAATAATAGTACATAAAAATAGGAATACAGATGAAGAGGATGCATGGAAATTCATTTTTATAAAGCATCTGCTAAGTACTAATCACTTTGAAAGACTTGGCCGAGCTCTGTGGCTCAGCCTGTAATCCCAGCACTTTGGGAGACCGAGGAGAGTGGATTGCCTGAGCCCGCGGGTTCGAGACCCACCCACTTGGCAAGAGCTCATCTTTACAATAAATCAAAAATTAGCTGGGTGTGGTAGCCAGCGCCTGTAGTTCCAGCTACTTGGAAAGCTGAGGTGGAAGGATTGCAGGAGCCCAGCAGGTCAGGGCTGCAGTGGCTGGGAGTGTGTCACTGCACTCCAGTCTGAGTGACAGAGTAAGACTCCAACTCAAAAAAAAAGAAAGACTCTACATGTATGAGATGTTCACCTGAACCACTGCAGACCACTGGCAGCTTCCAGACATACGGGGAAGGTAAGTGAGGGGAATTCAGGAGTTCTGTGATACTGCTGCAGAGTTAGCAGGCCCCACAGGCCTGCAAGACTCTCACAGGAAACTGTGTTGTCCTCAGCCAGGATCTGCTGAATCCCACATGCAGTAGTGCAGCCTCAGCCTACAGCTGCTGAGATCCCAAGAATTCAGCCCTTGTCTTGCTGCCTTCTAGTTGGTCAGGGAGAAGATGGGTACAAGGGCAGATTCTGCAGGAGTTCTGTACTCCTGCTGCAGACTTGGTGGCCCCCTGAGTCTTGCAAAATTCAGGCCCCCAGGGGAAAATGCCTTACCCACAGCCATGCTCTGCCAAAACCCATGTGGAGTGGTGCAGCCCCAGCCACCATAATTCATAAACTCAACCCTTGAGTGGCTGCTTTCTAGCTGACTTGGGAAGGGCGAAGCCCCAAGGACAAATTCCATAGGAGTTCTGTGCCCCTGCCATGGACTTAAAGGACTCCATGGAGGACTCCAGTCCCTCATGGGAAACTGTCTTGCTCACAGCATGCTCTTCCAAAACCCATATGGAGTGGTATAGACAAAGCCACCATATCCCAGGAACTCAACCCTTGCAGTTGCTTTCTATCCAGTCTAGGAGGGAATGGGCCCCAAGGACAAAATCTGTGTGTCAATCAGGGCCTGCCTGGGGTGAAATATGTGAAGACACCTGAGGCTCTGAGGCCGGCTGCACTTTGACATTCATGTCATAAACAACCTGAGGCTAAAGCAGAGTTACATGGCACTTGTTGCCATAGTAACCTCTTACTCCCTGTATAAACTATTTTGTGCCTGCCCTGTGTGGCAGTTGCCCAGTGGCCAAAGGTCCCTCCTAATTCCTATTGGGAGTGGCCAGAACCATGCACTGGTGTGGCCTTGGGCCCCTTCCACCCATATTTCCCTTGAAGGCTTAAAACAGAAAGATAACTTGTCATCCTTAGAGCCTCACCTTCCACCTAGGTTGGCTGAGTACTTTCTTGGAGAAACACATGCCAAGAAGAAACCTCATGGCCATCAATGCAACTGGCTGTCTCCTAAAAGTGCCACCTCCTGGCTGGAAGTCAACAGCACAGCACACCACATCAGATATAATACTCCATCAGTGGAAAAGGCCTGATCCCAGACCACAGGTAACACCACTTTTAAAGTCACTCCAGCCATTCAAAACACTGTGAGCCAGTGCAAGGTACTCAGTACAGGACTGCCACAGATGGCAATTGAGAAACTCACCATACCAGGACCTTAAATAACCAAAGGAATCCAATCATGTCTATGTCAGTACCCTACTAACCTTAAATAAAGAAGAACTAGTCTACTCCAATGAGAAAGAACAAAAAAATTGTAATAATTCTGAGTATTAAACACATACACATTAACTTTTCAGCAATGAACTGTAACAAAAATGAAACCTCTGAAATTTTAGACATAGAATTCAAAACGTTGATTACAAAATTTAACAATGAGTTTCTGGAGAATAGTAAAAACCAACATAAAAAATTATCAAAAACAAAAAGCTATTAAGGACATGAATGAAAAATTTTACAAAGAGACAGACACTTTTTTTTAAAGCTGAAAATTTAGAAATATAAGAATCATTCTAGGATTTAAAATATAAATTTTAACAGTAGACCAGATCAGGCAAAAGAAAGAATTTCAGAACATGAAGACAAAACTCTTGAATTAACTCAAGCAAGTAAAAATAAAGAAAAACAAGAGAATGGAACAAAATCTCTAAGAATCATAAGATTATGTAAAATGTCCAAACCTAAGAATAATAGGTTTTTCTGAGGAGAAAGAGAATACAACGGTTTTGGAAACAAACTATTTGAAAGAATAATGGAAGAAAACGTCTCCAGCCTTGCCAGAAATTTAAACTCCCAGACACAAGAAGCACAAAGCACTCCTGGAAAATTCATTGCAGAAAGGTCATACTCAAGGCATATAATCATGCACCATGAAGTATGAAGGAAAGAATTTTAAGAGCAGTGAGATAAAAACATCAAATAACTTACAAAGTTAAACCTATCAGACTAACAGCAGACATCTCGGAAGTAACTCCACAAGCCAGAAAGGGTTATGCCCCATCTTCACTCTCCTCAAAGACAATAATAGTTAGCCAAGGGTTTTGTCTCCCACAAAATCAAGTTTCATAAATAAAAGAGAAAGAAAGTATTTCTCAAACAAGCAAACACTGAGGGAATTTGTCACCAGTAGGCCTGCTGCATGAGAAATACTCAAAGGAGTTCTAAATGCTAAAACAAATGGCAAAAATACTCCAATAGAAAAATACTAGAAATTATGAAGCTGATAGGTTTTATGGAACACCAACACAATAGAGAAAACAAACAAAACAACCAGATAACAACCAATGTGATGAATGGACTAGTACCTTACATATCATTGCCAACTCTGAAATGGTCTCAATGACCAAATAAATATAGACTGGCAGAATGGGGAATTTTTTTTTAAGTAAATAGGACTTTAATAGAGTATAGGAAAGTTCCCAGAAGCAGGAGGGGACCCAAAAGAGGGTTACCCAGTTTCCCAATATTTTGTTGAGAAATTTTGCATCTGTATTCATAAAGGATTTTGGTCACTAAGACCCAATTAACACACAACTCTTACAGACTGAAGATAAAGGTAAAGGGGTGGGAAAATATATTCGATTCAAGTGGAAACCAAAAATGAGCAGGGGTAGCCATTCACACAGCACACAAAAAAGACTTTAAATTACTGTAAAAAAAAAAAAAAGACACAGATGACTATTATAGAATGATAAAAGAATCAATCCAATGAGAAGACATATATCAATTTTAAATATAAATATGTGCCTAATACAAGAGATCCCAGCTTTATAGAACAAATTCTACTAGACCTCAAAAAAGAGATAAGAAACATTACAATAACTTTCACACCCCATCAGCAGCAATGGGCAGATCATCAAGCCAGAAAGTCAACAAAACCACATTGGAATTAAAGAGCAAATAGAACTAACAGACATCTACAGAATTTTCCACCCAAAAACTTCAAATTATACACTTTTCTCAAAAGTACCTGGAACA
The DNA here is from genome assembly GCA_963574415.1 of Tarsius wallacei. Lineage (NCBI taxonomy): Eukaryota > Metazoa > Chordata > Mammalia > Primates > Tarsiidae > Tarsius > Tarsius wallacei. Next base: position 28,852 of record CAUYQG010034719.1, on the reverse strand, counting down.
TTCTCCAAGATAGACCACGTAGCAGACCTCAAATCATGTCTTAATAAGTTTTAAAAAATCAAATCAATCACCTTCTCAGACCACAGTGGAATGAACTCCAAGAAGAACTCCAAGAAAAACTTGTAAAGTCAAACAAAACCATGAAAGTTAAACATTCTAATCCTGAAGGATCATTGGGTCAACAATGGAATCAAGACAGAAATTTTAAAATTCCTTGAAATGAATGAAAACAATAAAACAAACTATAAAAACCTCTGAAGAGACAGCCGAAGATGTCCTCAGAGGAAAAATTTATAGCACTTAAGCCTACACTTGTAAGACTGAAGATTACATATCAACAACCTAACATTACATCTCAAGAAATTAGAATAGCATAATCAAACCAAGCCCAAAGTTAGCAGAAGAAAAGAAATAATGAAAATCAAAGCAGAGCCAAATGAAATTGAAATTTAGAAAAACTACTAAGAACAAATTAAACAAAATTTAGTTATTTGAGAAGATAAAATTGATAGACCATTAGCAAGATTAATTAAGAAATGAAGAGAGAAGATTCAAATTAGCTCATTCATAAATGAAGACGGAGACATTACAACTGATATAAAAAAATTCAAGAGATTATCCGAAAGTATTATGAATACTTCTATGCAAACAAATTGGACAATCTACAAGAAATGAATAAATTCTAGGACACATACAAACCCCCAACCTTGAATCAGGAAGAAGTAGAAATCTTTAACAGAACACTAATGAATAGTAAGATTGAAACAGTAATTAGAAGTCTCCCCAAAACAACAAAACAATTTCAGAATCTGATGGTTTCATAGTAGAGTTCTACTAGACATTCAAGAAGAACTGGTTTCAATTTTACTAAAGTTACTTCAAAATATTGAATAGGAGGAAATTCTCCTTAACTCATTCTTTGAGGCCGGTTTCATTCTGATACCAAAGCTAGGAAAAGATGCCGCAAAAAAGAAAACTATAGACAAAAATCCTTTAGGAATACAGATGCAAAATTTCTTAACAAAATATTGGCAAACTGGGTAACCCTCTTCTGAGTCCCCGTCTGTTGCTGGGAGCTTTCCTATCTTCTAATAAATTCCTACTTACTCAACAACAACAAACTAAATTCACAGTAAAAAAAATATATATACTTTGACCAAGTGGTTTTATCCCAGATTTTCAAAGATGTTTCAACATATGCAAGTCAATAAACATGATCCATCATATCAACAGAATTAAGAACAAAAAACATGATTATTTTAATGAATACTAAAAAAAGCATTTGACAAAACTGAACATCCTTCATGATTAAAAATCCTCAGCAAAAGAGGCATAGAGGGAACATTGCTCAAAATAATAAAAGCCATATGATAACCCACAGCCAATGTCATCCTAAATGGCGAAAAGTTATACATATTTCTCCTCAGAAGTGGAACAATGCAAAGATGCCCACTTTTACCACTCCTACTGAAAATTGTACTGGAAGTTCTAGCTAGAAAAATGAGGTAAATAAAAGCAATAAAGCGTATCCGGATTGAAAAAGGAGGAATCAAACTATCTCTGTATGCTGATTATATAACCTTATACATTGAGAATCCAAAAGAATCTTCCAAAAGACTCCTGGACTTGATAAATAAATTTAATAATCTTTCAGGACACAAAATCAACACACAAAAATCAGTACCACAGCTACACAACAATAGCAACCAAGCTAAGAATCAAATCAAGAACTCAGTTCCATTTTCAATAGCAGTCAAAAAGCTATAATGCCTAAGAATATATTTAACTAAGGAGGTGGAAGAACTCTACAAGGAAAACTATAAAACTCTGATGAAGGAAATTACAGAGGACACAAGTAAATGTAGAAACATCCCATGCTCATGGACAGGAAGAAACAACATTGTTAAAATGATCATATTACCTAAAGTAATCTACAGCTACAATGCAATCTCTATCAAATTACCAACGCCATTTTTCACAAAATTAGAAAAAAAAATTATATGGAAACAAAATGAGCCAGAATAGCCAAAGCTATCCTAAGCACAAAGAAAAAAACCGGAGTATCACATTGCCTGACATAAAATTATACTACAAAGTTGTAGTAATCAAAATAGCATGGTACTGGTACAGGAGCAGACACACCCCAATGGACAGAATAGTGAATCAAAATAGTGAATCCAGAAATAAACCCAAATACCTACAACCAACTAATCTTTGACAAAGTAAACCATAACATACCCTGGGAAAAGGGCAGCCTATTCAACAAATAATGCTGGGCAAATTGAATAGCTACATACAGAAAAATAAAATTTGTTCTGTATCTCTCACCATATGCAAACTTAACATGGATTAAAGACTTAACTGTCAGACCTGAAACCATAAAAATTCTAGAAGGAAACATAGAAAAAAAACTCTCTTCTGGATATTGACCTTGGCAAACAATTTATGGCTAAAACCCCTAAAACAAATGCAACAAAAACAAAAATAAGTGAGAGTTAATTAAATTAAAATCTTCTGCCAGATATACAGTTGACAATTTTTTTCCCCCATTCTGTGGGTTTTCTCCCCATTCTCTTGATGGTTTATTTTGCTTGCAGAAGGTTTTCAGATCTATAAGGAACTCAAATGTTCCAAAAGAGGGGGAAAACCCTATTAAAAAGTGGGCAAAAGATAGGAATAGACACTTCTCAAAAGAGACATGTGAACAGCTAAAAGTTATGTGAAAAGATGCTCAGCCTCACTAATAATCAAAGAAGTGCAAATTATAATCACTCTGAGATACTACCTAACTCCAGTCAGGATGGCCATAAAAAATCAATGACTCTAAAAACAACTGGTGCTGGAGAGGATGCAGGGAAAAGGAAGCACTTCAACACTGTTTGTGGGAGTGCAAACTAATACAACCTCTGTGGAAAACAGTGAGATGATTTCTAAAAATCAATCTTCTATGTGACCCAGAGGAACTAAAATCATTCTATAAAATAGATAACTGCGTACACATATTTACTGCAGCATTATTCACAATAGCAAAAGCGTGGAACCCATTGTGCTGCCAATCAAAAGCAGAGTGGATAAAAACGTTGCTGTACATATATACAATGGAATATTATGTAGCCAAAAAGAAGGACAAAATTATGAACTTTGCAGCAACTTGGATGGATCTAAAGTCTATCGTATTCAGTAATCTATCATATAAACAAAGAACTGATTACCACATGTCCTCACTTATAAGTGGACCCTGAACAATGATCATAACACTAAAGAAAGGGTTTGGCAATAGTGGGTCACTGCCAGGAGAGGGAAGAGGGGAACACATGACATCAATATGGGTACCTGATCTCAAACCAGGTGAAGTGGGGACCAAAAGGAGGCCCAAACTTTACCTGGACAGTGACCACTTATCTGCCTAAATCCTGAATTGTATGCTATATCTTTAAAATAAAAAATAAAAATCTTCTTCACAGCAAAATAAATAGTCAACAGAGCAAACAGACAACCTACAGAATGGGAGATGGTATTTGCAAATTATGCCCCTGACAAAGAACTAATATCCAGGATCTACAAAAAACTCAAACAAATCAGCAAGAAAAAATAATAATAACCCCATTAAAAAGTGGGCTGACAACATGAATAGACACTTCTCAAAAGAAGATAGGGAAATAGCCAATAAATATATGAAAAATTCTCTGCATCACTGGTCGGGAATTGCAAATCAAAACCACAGTGAGATACCACTTCACACCAGTCAGAAAGGGTATTATTGAAAAATCAAAAAAAAATAGATGCTGACATGAATGTGGAAAAAAGGGAATGCTTATACACTGTTGATGGGAATGTAAATTAGTACAACCTCTATGGAAACTGGTATGGAGATGTCTCAAAGAACTACAAGTAGATCTACCATTTGATCCAGCAGTCCCACTACTAGGTGGGACCCAAAGGAACAAAGAGAGTTACATGAAAAAGACACCTGCACCCACATGTTTATCGCAGGTAAATTCACAGTTGCAAAAACGTGGAATCAACCTAAATGCCCATCCACCAATCAGTGGATAGTGAACAAGTGGTATATGTGTACTATAAAATAGTATTCAGTCAGCAAAAAAGATAATTTATGTATTTTGCAGCATTTTATATGGAATTGGAGATTATCCTAAGCGATCTAATGCAGGAACAGAAAACCAAACACCCTAAGTGGGTGCTAAATCAAGGATCCACAAAGACATAGGGGGTGGTATAATGGGCACTGGAGACTCAAAATGGGAATGGGAGAAAAGTTGGAGGGGGATGGGGGAAGGGGGAAGGAACGGAGGAATGGAAAAATCACTGCTTGGGATGATGTACACAGGTGAGGGTGGAGGGTACACGTAAAGCCCAGACCAAAAGCTATTGAAGCTACCCATTATAGCTTTTGAAATTTAAAAAAATAGACTACATTATTTCAAGTTTTTCTCCAAAGAATCCATGAGATAATTAAGATTATTATAGAAAGTCCAGATGAAACTCACTAGTTTCTACAGCTAATAACTAAATGGAATCCAAAATGACAACAGTTTATCCCCAGTATTTGCTCATTTGAATCTACCTTGATTATGAGTTCAGAAACTAGGCCACAGGAATAATAATTAAAGATGCTACAAATGCTTGACATAAAAATAAGAGAAGATTTGACATGGGTTCCCACAGTATCTTAGGCAACCTGAAAAATCATCATTTGCAATATGAAATAGACACAAAATCTTCACAAGAGGGTATCTAGGCTAGTAAAATAATAATTTAATAAGGATATTGAAAATAATTATCATGAAGAGTTTGGGCCAGAAATGTGCAGAAGCTCATTTAACTCTAATAGTTTCTACTCCTAAGCTTTGCCAGCCTGTGGACTTTGCATAGACCCAGCATTTCCCACTATATGCAGAACCTATATTTATACAAAGTAATTCAGAGTTCAAAGAAGAAATAAAGAGGTGATGAGTATATTCATCCGTTCATCCGTGTATTATAGATGGCCTTTACCCCTAGTCTTGCAATGGCTTCAGGCATTGCCAGTGATTCCCTGGGAAGATAAAATTATTCCTAGTTAAGAACCATTGATTTAAAACCCGTTTCCCCTTTCCCACTAAAATATATATATATATATATATATATATATATATATATATATATATACACATATATATATATACACATATATATATATATACATATATATATATATATATATATATATATAATACAGTGGGACAAAGTAGAGTAGATCTTATTTCACTGCCACGTACAAACTTCACTCCTCACAGTACAAGCTGATCCAAATTTTACATAGTTTCTCCCATCTGACACCTTTGCTTCTTTTTCCTTTTGAATATCAGATATGTTACTTTAGTACTTTTTAGATTGCTTATCAGTATCTCATTTTTCAATTCCTTTAAGTTACACAACATATAAAATTTAAATCTCATATTGATCGATTTTCTCAGTAATATTTTAGTCAACCTGTCTGCAACACTTATGCAAGCTTTTATGTATAAATAGATGGATAAGAAAGATTCTTTGACTTTATGGAGCTCTTTCCCTTAAAAAAAGGAGGGGGGCGGGCACATTAACAAAAAATTGCAATGCAGCATGGTAAGTTCTATGATCTGTAAAGACATGAGTGAGAAAAGAACAGAGACACCTAATTGAAACTGGTTTCATGAGGAACAGCTCAGGGGAAATTCGGTCACAGGGTGAATTATAATAGACCCATGGAAAGAAGCAAGGGATATACCTTTCTTAAGGCATTTAGGTAGAAAAACAGGTCCATGTATGGCAGTGATTCAAGATCTACTTTGCTTTTTTCTGCTGTACAACTGATATATCTCTGCGATGGGGAGAATGGGAACAGGTCTTAGATGAGTGGTTCTCAAATGGAAGTGAATCTGCCTTCCCAGAAAAAAGTTGACAGTGTCTGGAGACACTGCATGACTGGGGGTGGAGATGACACAAAATCTTCACAACAAGAGGTTATCTAGGTTAGTAAAATAAGTGGGGCGAGGCCAAGAATGCTGCTAAACACAGGACAGGCCCGGAGAACAAGGAATCATCTCGCCTCAAATACTTATAGTGCCAAGGTTGGGAAATTCTGCCTCGGATGCTTGAAAAAGTTTGAAAGCCTCTGCTTTACGCAGTTATTACTGCAGACTTTTAAGCAAGGAGATTAACATGGTAAGATCCTCCTCTCTCCTCTCATCCTTCAGGCCATCCTGAGTGCTACCGTGGAAACAGTAGGCATTGTCTACTGCTCTGCGAAGCTTGCCATTTTTATAAAGTGCCTTTGGTTTGCTCTGACCTTTCCGCTTGGGAGACAACCTTGCATTTCTAATTCTCTTGGATTCGTTTCTTAATCTAGGAAAATGTGTTTCTCGATTAAGTGCAAGATCAAGTGTATCTTCTTCCTATATTAATGGTTCTCTTGACCAGAGTGCTCACTCATTTGTTAATGCTCCAGAAGGAAATGTGCATTTCTCAGACTCCATAAATCATATAAACAGGATTTTATATTCACCATTTAAATGGAGATAAATCATAGCTTGTCTGCGGTATCTTTGGGTTGTATTGCAAATATATATCTTTGGATATATCCAGGACTTTAGTAATGCTCTTATTTCCTCAAGGTCTCAGTTCACTGTGGACACTTCATTAACCTAATTAGGATTATCAGTTACTTATGCAATTATTATAATTTAGCATATCCACATATTTTAAGCATATATCTGAATATCATAATTGAGTTTAAACATGATTAAGCTTTACATTGAAGTTTTAAATTTAATATACCTAGAAATAAAGTCAATCAATTAATATTTTATTCTTTTGAGCCCCAAAAATGAATTTACCACACAGTTAGTGTATGTTTATGTGTATATATCAGTATACACATACACATACGTTCAGATACTCCTCAACTTACAATAGGGTTACATCCTGACAAACTCATCATAAGTTGAAGATATGGTAAGTTGAAAATGCATCTAGGACACCCAGCCTACCAAATATCGCAGTTTAGCCTAACCTACCTTAAACAAAATATTAATCTATAATTGGGCAAAGTCATTTAACACAAATCCTATTTTATTTTATTTTATGTTATTTTTATTTTGATAGTTTTAGGTAGCGCAAATAGGTTTGGCTACATGGATGCGTTGTATAATGGCAAAGAAGTCTGGGCTTTAAGTGTACTTACACTCCCACCTCTGCATATTGTGTCCAATAGGTCATGTTTCATCCCTCCACCCCTTTCCACCACCATAACCCTCCTGAGTTTCCTGTGTCCTTTATAGTATTCTATATGCCTTTGCAGATCCTTACTTTAGCTACATTCTTATAGGTAAGAATATTGTGTTGGTTTTCTGTTCTTGTCTTAGTTCACTTAGGATGACGTTCTCCAATTCCATCCAAGTTGCTGCCAATGACATTGTTTCATTATTTTTTTACTGATGAATAATATTCCACCATGGTACGTATGAGGAGGAACCCCACAAGAAAACGGTATTATTTTTTGAAATGTGGGCCACTTGTAGTACAGGCTTCCCCTGCTAGGTAAATGTTCTAGGAACCCATTGGCATTCATGATTATCAGCTGGTGTTGTTGTAAGAGACTGTGTTCAGATTCAGCGATTTTTTTTTCTTTTGGGGGATTCTTTAAAGTATTAGCATTTTTCATGATGGGTGACTTACAAGTGTACCTGTTCAGCAGTTATTGGCCAAAAACGGTATGACCTCTGTGCCCCACCCTCTCTCTTCACCCCATCTCACTCCAGGCACCTTTTGTTGCTTTCTGGATGAAAAAGTCCTGAAAGGGAATGTTTTTTACTGATGTGGAAGAGATGAAACAAAAAACAGCAGAAGCACTAAAAGACGTCAAAATTGACAAGTTCAAAATTGTTTTGAGCCGTGGAAAAAGTGCCTCAGTCTGTGCACAGCATCAGAGAGTGTGTTGGAGGTGACTGAAGTTTACACGTATAAAATTACACAATTTTTAAAAATAAATTCCGTTTTGGGGGGTCTCCCTTATGTATGCCACATTTTTATTATTCAGTGTTAAACAGATATCTCTCAAAGATATCTGTTTATGCCAATGTCCACTACTTAATGGGGTTATTTGCCTTTTTCTTGCTGATTTGTCTGAGTTTCTTTTCTTTTCTTTTTCTTTCTTTTTTTTTTTTTGTAGACTCTGTATATTAGTTCTTTGCCAGAGGCATAGTTGGCAAATATCATCTCTCATTCTGTAGGTTGTTTATTTGCTCTGTTGATTATTTCTTTTGCTGTGCAAAGGCTTTTTCAGTTCAATTAAGTCTTGCCTATTTTTGTTTTTGTGACATGTGCTTTTGTAGTTTTAGACATAAATTATTTACCTAGGCCGATGTCCAGAATAGTTTTTCCTAGGTTGTCTTCTAGGATTTTTATGAGTTCACGACTAACATGTATGTCTTTATTTTATCTTGAGTTAATTTTTGTGTATGGTAAGAGATAGGGATCAAGTTTCATTTTTCTTCTTGTAGCTACGCAATTTTCACAGTACCCTTTGTTACATAGTATGTGCTTTCCCAGTGTATCCTTTTGTCTGCTTTGTCAAAGATAAGTTATTTGTAGGTATTTGGGTTTATTTCTGGACTCTCTATTCTGCTATATTGGTCCATGTGTCTGTTCTTGCTACAATGCCATACTGTTTTGGTTACTATAGGCTTGGAGTATAATTTGAAGTTAGGTAAATGTGAGGCGTCCAGCTTTGTTCTTTTTGCTTAGGATTGCTTTGGCTGTTCTGGCTCTTGTTTTTTTTCATATGAGTTTTAGAATTTTTTTTCCTAATACTGTAAAAAATAACATGGGCAGTTTGATAGATATTGTGTTGAATCTTTGAGTATTATGGTCATTTTAACAATGTTGATTCTTCCAATCACTGAGCATGCAATATTTTTCATTTGCTTGTGTCCTCTGCAATTTTTTTAATCAATGTTTTGTAGCTCTTCTTGTAGAGATCTTTTACCTCTTTGGAAATATATTTCTAGGTATTTCAGATATTTGACTGCTATTGTAAATGGAATTGAGTTCTTGATTTGATTCTCAGCTTGGTCACTATTGATGTATAGCAGTACTAGTGATTAACTCAAAGTCCATTTTATAATAACGCATTAACATCTCATATAATTTATTCAGTATTGCATATTATGTCAAAATTGTGATGGTTTGTATCATCATAGAGTTTAAACATTGTAATATAAGCTATTGTTAACTCAGAGACCATATGTACATATTATTCTATCTCTTCTGGTTCTTGTGTGCTCTCTGTTGTTAGACTTTTATATCCTAATTGATGAGGGTGAAAATAAAAAAGTTCAAATGAGTAATAAAATAAAGAATGTACTTTGTCTCTAAAAGTTACTGCAGATATAACTGGCATATGTTTCCTGCCATTAGTATGAATTTAAGCCTTTCTAATGAGAATTTAATTATAGGTTGCAAATATGTTTTAACTCATATGACAGCTTGGGCCACATTCTAACTCAGGTTCTATCTATATTCAGCAGGAAAGAGTGCAACAGTTGACTAGTGAGGTCTACTGTGGGTTCCAGAGTGATGAACACAAAAAGGTCTACTGTGGGTTCCAGAGTGATGAACGCATTTTTCAAGTTTTGATTAACCCATCAGGTGAGGAAACCCAGTACTTGAAAACCAAACAAAACATTAATTGAATAAATATTTCATTGTGAAATGTAATTAAAACAGTAAAAAAAAGGAACAAGCATCTTTAAGGCATGTTCTAGACAATTTATACATGCATTACCGTATTTAACATAAGCACTTTGAGATTGTCATCAGTTCCTACATCTTAAAGTTAAAGGAAACTAAACTTTGAGGAGCATATTCAGCTAGTAAGGGCAGAGATTGAATTCAAAATCAGGCTTATTGCCTTTGAAACTATGTTCTCCTAACGTTTGTAGGGCTTTGGTCAACCACAAGTCTTTTAGGATTTGAGTTTGGTTTGAAACGAGGAGAAAATTGAGAATCATGAGCTGAGAAAGAAGGCCATGGATTTTTGCGAAATTTTGAGAATGAAACATCTGCAGCCCTTACCAAAATTTTAGAGCATTTTGATCACTCAAAAATAAACACCATACAGATGAGCAATCATTCCCCTCCCCAACCCTTTCAAATTTTGGCAACCACCGATCTACTTTATGCCTTTTTGGGTCTGCCCATTCTAGACATTCTATGTAAATGGAATCACATAATATATGTTCCTTATGAGTAACTTCTTTCACATAGCACAATGTTTTTGAAGTTCATTCATGTTGTATCATGTATCACTACTTATTCTGTTTTATAAATAAATCATATTTCAGGGTTTTAATATTTTTTCTTCATTACATTTTATCTATTCATCAACTGACAAGCATTTGGATCATGTCTAGGTTTTAACTATTATGGATAATGTTGTTATGCATCTGATACAAAGTTTTTTGTGTGAGAAAATATAATTTTGACTCACTTAATATATACTGAAGAATAAAGCTGTTAGCTCACATGGTATCTCTTTTTTCAACCATTTAAGGAACTGCCAGATTATGTTCAAAGCAGCTGCACCATTTTACATTTCTACCTGTAGTGCATGAGAGTTTTAAGTTCTTCACATCCTCACCAACACTTGAATATAGCTATTCCAACATGCATAAAGTGGTATCTCATTAAGGTTTTGACTTACGTTCTCTTGAGGGCTAATGGTATTGGGCATCATTTCACGTTTTTGTTGGACATTTTTGTATCTTCTTTGAATTATAGCCTATTTTTGAAGTTTTTTTCATTATAAATAATGTAGTTTTATGTCAAATTTCAAGGCTCATTTAAAATTCAACACTTGAACAATATGATACACTAGCCAGAAAAAAAGAATGGAAAAATAACATAATGAACTTCATAAAACATCTTATAAAATGTACAATTGATAATGGTTTCTATTAGCAAACTAGAAATAGAACAATAGATTCTTAATTTGATGCAAATTTTTAACAAAAGAACCTCTAGCTAATGTTAATTGTAAAACCTACTTTCACTCCTTCTATTCAACATTTTACCAAGGGATCTTACAAATGAAGTAAAATAGGAAAATGTGTATAAAATGTAAAGATTGGAGCGAATGATTTAGCTGTGTAATTATTCTTAGAAAACATAGTTGAGTCCATAAAAAATAAAAAAGAATCTCCAGATTACGATTATAATTAATAATTGAATTTAGCAAAATTACTGGATCAAAGGTCAATACAATAATTAATTATATTTCTACATACAAGCAATTTAAAGTAGAAAATGGAGTTTTAAAATTAATACCATTTATAACTCTATCAGAGAACATAAGCAACTTAAGAAATAAGAAAGGATGTTCAAGTCCTTAAAAAACATTACAAAACAAGACCATAGATGCATTTAAAAAAACAAAAAAAACTAAATGTATTTAGAGGTCAACCATGAAGGCCCCAAATTGTAAAGATTGATCCATAATTTCAATGCAACCTTAACTGAAATCTCATTAGGTTTTATAATATAAATTTCAAAGTTTATGCTGAAATGTATATGTAAACAAAAAGTACTAAGGGTAGCCAAAACAACATTGAAGAAGGAAAACAATGTTGATGAATTCTCACTACCAAATTTCAGGATTTAATACAAAGTCACTTTAACTGAACTAGTGTGATATTGGCTCACGGAGAGTGTGCAACTCCTAGTTGGGCTTCCGTAACAAAATAGCATAGACTAGGTGGTTTAAACAAACAAAGCTATTCATTACTGTTCTGGAGGCTATGAAGTCCAAGATCAAGATCAAGGTACCAGCAGATCTGTTTCATGGGGGTGAGGGGGAGGAGAGAGAGAGAGGGAGAGAGACTGACTCTTCCTCTTCTTATAAGCTTATCAATCCTATCAGATTAAAGCCCTACCCTTATGATCTCATTAAATCTTAATTACCTCCTCCTAAAAACCCTATCTTCAAATATAGTCATATTGGAGATTAGGACTTCAACATATGAATATAGGGAAGAGGGATAGGGAGCAGGGGTACAATTCAGTCGATAGCAAACAGGCAGACAAAACAGGCCAGTAAAAATAAATAGAATGGGAACGGATTCCCTATATAAAGTTATTGATGCAATTAGGAAAAAGTGGCCTTTTAAAAAGTTGTTACTTGGTCAATTGTATATTCATACAGAAACAAAAAACAAACCTTGAACATTACCTCCTATGCCACACAAAATTAAACGAAAGTGGATCGTATGCTGAAATGCAAAAAGTAAAACTGTAAAACTTCTGTAAGTTAATATGGGAGAATATTTTAATGACACCGGGATAGGCAAAGATTTCTTTAACTGGACACAAAAAAACACTTAACTTTAAGAAAAGATAAATAAACTAAATTAAATTAATGTGTTAAATATATATACATTATATATATATAGTTTTTTTTTTTTTGCAGAAGACATAATTAAGAGAGTAAAACTAACCAAAAACCAGATTTATATATCTGACAAAGGTTGATATTCAGAACATATAAAATTGTGCTATAAATCAGGCAACCTAACAGAGAAAATCAGGAGAAAACTTGACAAGCATCTCATGAAGACTAGCAAAATGTCAAGGAAGGACTCAAACTATGCAATCAAATACTGTTCAAGAAGACTGGAATACAGATATAGTAATAACAGACACATATTTAAAGTTAATCAGTCCTGCAGGAGGTATCCAATCAGTTGGTCTGTTATTTTATGCCAAGCAAATCCCTGAATCAATCTGGTTTCTATATTCTTCAAGGACTGGCTATTTGACATTTTTTTCACTTCTGTGATTTCCTGCATATACTTCTAATAATTGCTTTGTGTGCTTATCTTACTGTTGTGAGTCAAAAAAATTGCTACATATGTATTTATTTAACAAATACTTTTCTAAACAGAGCATATCCACAGCTAATTTTCAAATATAGAATGACCAAGTGACCATCAATTCCTAAATTATTATTATTTATTCTTATTAGTACGTTTTAAGAGAACAAGAAGGACAACTCAGATACCATGCAACAGTCTGAATACTCTATTGATTTGCAAACGCTAGGCAGGTTTATATTTGAAGTTTAGTGTTTTATAAATGCAATATTTTTACTCTCTAAATCACTGGGTGGGGGGGGATTGTTGCCCTTTTAAAACAGAATATCAGAAATATCAGCCTTTCTCTCCTCCTCATCTAAAACATGAAAGGTAATTCCCAAGCAATAACTTCTGTCTACTTCATGTTAAGTACTTCATGAAAAAAAACGATGAAAATCTTAAGGTCGTGGAAATAGATTTCAAGGCGCCAAACTGCATGTGTGACCTTGACCCAGAATAAATCACTGGATTTTCTTGCATCTCACTATGCTCATTTTCAAATTGGAATTTAAGTACTTATGGGGGTGGGATAGTGAGAGTGTCTATAACCATAATGGTAAGCTCTTATATAAAATACTATGGAAATGCACTTGATAGTTTCAGTGACTATCCAAAAAAATATGATGTAGTACCAATTTCCAAAGTCTAGATCTCTGAAATTTTGAAAAGAATGCTTTACAATAAATTAATAGGATATTTACTTTTTTCTTGAGAAACTGTATAGAAAATATTTGTTTTAAAATAAGTATTCCATGAATCAAAATAAAATCAAGGATATATGATGCGATAAAAACCAGATCACAGCTTTCTGCCCTAACTCTCTTCCTTAGTAAATTAGACTGGCCTATTCAGATAATCTGCTAGACTAACAGTTATTTTGCTGAAGAAATTGTCTTAAAAATACATATTTGCTCTATGGAGGCATGAGATAAGGATTGTGGAGTTCAGCTGCATGGAGGTATTCACTGTTCTTATTATACAGAGATTTGTTTGTCTTTCACAACTGTGAAACCGAAGGACAACTGACTTCAGTCACTGTTAGAACCATGAGCTAAAGAGATTTGTCTCCACCCATCTCTTAACTCTGTTTCCTTGGTACGTTATGCTCCTTCTTTCTTATGGCATTTTTCTCTTTCTGGCACCATCACCTTCAAATACAATAACTCAGGGAAAAAGAGCAACCTCTGCCTCCCCTTATCCCCAGAAACCAATGATCAAACCTAATGGGAGACCCAGTCCCCTGGTAATTTGTGGACTAAGAGTGGTATAGATGGTGAAAAATAGCAAGAGAACACACAATCTCAAAATATCAGGGAGTGTATTAGGTTTCTCCAGAAATGCAGAACCAATTGGATGCGTGTGTGTGTGTGTGTGTGTGTGTGTGTGTGTGTGTGTGTGTACGCACTCACGCCCACATGTGCAGAAAGATTTTGAGAAATCTGCTGATGTGATCATGGATACTGGGGAGATCTGTGGTGGAAAGACAGCAGACTGGAGATTCAGAAAGAGCTGATGCTACAGTTGAAGTCTGAAGGCTGTCCACTAGCAGAATCTGTTCTTGCTTGGGGAAGTTCAGTCTTGTTCTATTTAGGCCCTCAGTGGACTGAGTGAAGTTTACCCACATTAGAGAGAGAAATCTGCTTTACTCAAAATCCACCAGTTTAAACGAAAGCCCCATCCAAAAACACTTTCACAGAAACATCTAGAATAGTGTTTAATCATATATCTAGGTACCGTGTGATATTTGGTTACATGCCAAGTTGACACATAAATTTAACCATTACAGGGAGGAATTATTTGGTAAAGAAGGTGCAGACAGTGTTACCAGGTGACAGAGAAAATAATTGCTTTCCATGTATGCTATTCTTTTATTTTCGTTAGCACATATGTATTCAAAGACACACACACACACACACACACACACACACACACACACACACACACACATATCTAGTCTTTTCTAGATTCAGAGATTTTCCTTTGTGGGGGTCTAGAAATCTTACTTCCTTTCTTTTATTATTGTCTTCAGTGCCTTATAAAATGTATTGCATGAAGTACAATATAAATAATTGTTTAATAAGCTGGAGGAAATGAAATATAATTGAAATAACACTAGTAAAGTCACCAGGAAACTTAAGTACCAGACCAATCACTTAACCTGTGTTTTGCAGATGCAAAAGCAAAACAGAGGAGTTGGTGGTCAACTGAGGAGTCTCAAAGAGTTCCTTAACCCTTTACATTCTATGACAGAGACATGCGAGTGAGAGATTGTTTTTAAATTTCTTATGACTATAATGAATAGGAGTAATTACTTAATAGAAAACTAAAGGACATCTAAGTCTTTCTTCTTCTTTCTCAATGTAAAGAGCTGGCCATTCATTCAGTTACTTGTTCTCACATCTCCACTGGCTTCATAAAGTAAGCACTTTAGAATCAGCTGAGGTCACAGAGAATGATTGACCTGTGATCTGCATGCACCCTGGGATTGTTTTATTTGCCCCCTGAACAGTGTTAACTTTATTTTAAAATATTGATGAGATTGAAAGGTCAGATTTCACATTAACATTTAGAATTTTTTTTAAAGAAGAAGGAGCTGGAGGAGGAAGGAGAAGCAAGGAGAAGGAAGAGAATCATGAAGATTGGGAGGAAAAGAAGCAAGAGAAGAGGAGAAGGGGAAGAAAGAAAGAAAAGCGGGAGGAGAAGGAGCAAGACTGTGCATTGTTTATGTGTGTGTGTGTATGTGTCTCTGCCTGTGAGTTTGTAGTGTGTATAACAAGGCTGAGTATGGAATTACTGGTAACATAGCAATCAAGACACAAATATAACCTTATTTGTACATGCCCCCATACTATTCTGGTTCCCCAAGTAAGATTTCACTAGTTCTTGCTTATGTCTATTTATTCATTTCCTCATGCAATAAACTTTATTCCAGAAACAAAAGACATTTGGTTCCATTCATTGAGAGACTCACATTGTGGAGAAATGTAGCACAGCCGTTTCCTAAGGGATAGTGTATTAATTTAAAAATTTCTTCATGGGTACTTAATATAAACAGCTACTAAAGTATACAACATTTATTGGTCTTTTACAATATTTTAGAGACTGACGTCAAGGTTTTACATACTTCAATACACATATAAGATAGTCACTAATATAGTGCATTATTATATTTATTTTAGGAATTCGGGTTCTGAGACACAGGGATTAAGTGATGTTAATACTTGTCTACCTGGCTCTGTGGTGAAAAACATGATGTATAGATTATAGCAACCACATGCCAGGTTTTTTTTTTTTAATTCAATGCTTACAGTAGCCTAGGCACAGAGGATTGTAGCCATATATTATACAGCAGACTGTGAACCTAAAGTATGTATGTGATTAGTATGTGTCTAATTTCACATGTTCAGAAAGTGATAGGCCTGATATATGATCACAAATCCTTTAAAATCAAGACCAATTCTCCATCCATAAACCCATGCCCTGTAGAGTTTGCTGAAATACAAGATACAGAAGTTAATATTGTTGAAATTTTACTTAAGCCTTCTTTTATCCTTTCAAGGGGATAATTTTGTTCTACCTGCATTTTGACTCCTGCTCACTGCCAAATTTTTTATAAAAATCCAAAGGTATTTTATTTTATTGAGTGTGTTGCACATACACACACATGCACACACTCTGGGCAGAATTGGTCCACATTTCCTAGACTTATCAGACTGCAAAACTAACATCAAAATAGAAAATGGCACTTTCTTCTCTTCTATTACAACCCTGATTATTATTATTTTTTTTTTTACATAAATAGAACCTCAATTAGAATGCCTGCAGATCAAAGGCAAAGCTGCATTAAGGAATAGTCAGGTGCTGAGGCTGGCTGGCTTCTGACAGCTTTTAGCCGCTTTGATCAGACACCTATCAGCACAGACAGGCACATTTTTTTTCCTTTTGTCTGAGTCAGGAAATGAGAGAGATGATAGCTGCCTTTTGGTCCTAATCCTAACCACTCTGCTTGACAGGAGATGAAAGGAACACCAATTACCACTGGTAATGGCTGACTATAGTGTGCATTCATTATCCTAGTTATCATTACAAATTACATGGTAGTCTCGGTTACCTGAGGAAAGGAATATTTAAAGCAAGCAAACTCTACCAGCAATATTTGATGAACCCCAAGAGAAGAGCCCTCTGTCAAAGTGTTTTTAACACAGCCTCCCCCAGAAGATGAAATCAAATGAGGAGTCCCAAGTCTCACTGTCATTATTCTTCCCGTTATTATCCAGCTGAGAATTGTGTGCGTGAATGAGACTGTGAGATGAGAGAACACAGCCCTTCATGTGTCTATAGCTAAGCGTAGAGCTCTCTTGTCCTTAAATGTTTTCTCAAGGACAGTTTACGTAGTTGCTTCTGGGCATCAGTAGATAAGTCAGCATGTGAAAAACACATCTGGTTAACAAGCAGATTTTAAGGTACATCAATGAAAACTGCACATTGCCAGTCTTTTTTTTTCTCCCACCGTTGTTGATCCAGGGTAGGTTTAGATCTGTGGAAAGTTTGAAGTAACAATATCAACGTTGCAAATACTTTTCCCATAAGCATGTATGTATTTGTGTTTGTGCATGTGCAAATGCTTATGATCATGTAGGTGGTAGTACGAAGTGTGGACTTATATCTAGGTCAGAGACTTACAGACTATTTAACATATGTATGCTTTCATTTAATCTTCACACCAATGTGGAGACATAAGTGTTTGTATAAAATGATGAAATGAGACAAACGATGATTCAGGAAGTTATTATAAAATTGTTCAGAGTCAATTAAAAAAAAACTATGACTTTTGGTTCTAGTTTTATCTGCCATAACTTTGTGAATTATTTTACCTTGTTTGAACCTTCTCATTATCATGAACTTGTTTGCATATTTATACTAGCTTATGGTATATCTTTATCCAGAATATTCTTCTTAATCTGTCAGTTTTACTCTGTTTGCAAAGCCCAGATCACTTGTCATCAGTTTGTGAAAGTTGGCTTTATTACTGTAGTGAATATTACTTTCTCTATCTTCTAAATATCCATGGCACAGTTCTCATTGTGATGATGTGTTAGAATTAGTTCTGAGCCTTTCGAAGATGTGGCCAAATCTTATTCATCTCTGTAACCCAGCTTAGCATAGTGCCTAAAAAAAGAGAACAAAATGTATATTTAATGAATCTTTAAATTAAACTCAATCCAATTATTAGAGGAATTGTCATTATATTTTTTCAGACAAGTACAAGGGGTTCCTCTAAAATTTGATCTACCTTAGGCTTGATTTTAAAAAAGTTATTTTTCATAAAGACTAGTCTAACAGAAAATTTAACCTAACAACTTTCTATAATTAAAAGTTAATATAATTTACTTAAGTAGTTAAATAGATTGCACCAGATAAAGATAATAATTTTAAACTCTGGACAAAGAATTAAAATGCACACAGGTACATGCATACATACAAGTACTCACACAACCACACTTATCTGAAGACACTGAGGAGATTTCAATAGCAGGTAAAACCAGAGAAGAAAAGGAGATGAAAAGTTGTTACTAGACAATTTCAAAATTAATAATATTAGTAAAGCAATTGGCAGTTCCAGGAAAAAGGACTATTGAATGTATTACATAAAATTATTAGCACAAGCTGCTAGGGCAAAAATGCAGCTAAACATATGCTACACATACAAAATTGCATCTTTTAAAAATAATGATTAAATTATGTATCTTAAAAAGCATATTCTAAAGCAAGCTATTTTAAAAAAAGACAAACTAAAAACAAAGACATCAAATGAATAAATGTAAAATGATGGACAATGACATACTTGTCAAATACAAATAAAAGAGACACAAGGTTATAATTTTGGTATTCAGCATGGTTAGATATGACATTTCAAAAAAACTAACAGAGATAAAATAGACACTAATGTTAAATATAAAAATAAATTACAATCATCCTGTAAGATATAAAAACTTATGCGTCTAATTACACAACAGCTTTATAAAGTTAAAATTGCAGTAGATGCAAAGAAAAATAGAACCATACTACTAGCAGACTTTAACAAACCTCCACCTACCTTAGACATATAAAGTGGATTTAAAAAATAGTAAAAAAAAAAAAAAAGGACAGAAACTATTAAAGTAAATATTTTTTTGTAAAAGTATGAGTTGTATGAGTTAAAAATTACTTTTACCTTAGACCATCAAAAAATTCACAAATTGCAAATAACAAAAATCACACAAAACATATTGGTAAACAATCCCCAAACACTAGATATTAAAACACTAGACTAGCAAAATAACAAAGGCAACATTCTATTATGCTATTAGGGTAAAAGGAAAATAGCAGATCAAACGTCAGCAAATAATAATAATATGATAGAATTAAAAAAAAAATTATTATCTATGGCACTGATCATGAAACTATGGTTTTCGGGTTAAAATCACTCACTGACTGTTTTATGATAAAATTTTATGGGAACCTAAAGACATATAGTCATTTATCTATTACCAATTGTAGATTTTATGCTACAATGACTGAGTTGAGCAGTTGCAACAGAAACCATATGGCATTTACCATAAAGTACATACATCTTAATATTTAACATACATTTATGTATGACTCAAACAACCAAACCCAAAACACACTATCTTTTCAAATTTGAACCAGAATATTCTATATTTTTGAGAATAAAGCAATCTTCACAACACAAAAGAATTCAAGTCATGCAAATTTTATGTATTTATTGTCACACTATAATTAAATAAATATTATGATAGACTATCTGGAACAATCCCAAATTTTTGGAAAACAAATAATATATTTTTAAATTACCTGTGGCATGAAAAAGAAATTAGAAAATGTTTTGTAAAGAATAACAGTGGTAACACACATATGAAGAAAAGGTCACATGCAGTGAAATCAGTGTTTAACTCGATATTTCTCACAGTAAACTGAAGAAGAAATGGCTCAAATCAATGACTTTAGCCTCCAACTTAAGAAATTTGCACATTAAAAAATGAGTAAATTTTACCTGAAGTGAGTGAAAAGGAAAAAAAATAAAAATAAGTGAAATATAAAAGCAAAAGTCAAAGATAAATAAAAATTTCTTTCGTTTGCAAGGTTAGTAACTTCTAGCTAGCTCTTTTGGGCCAAAATAATGTAAGACACCAGAAATCAATACCAGAAATAAAGAGGGGCCCCATTCAAGGTCTACAGATGTTAAAATAATAAATAGTATTATAAACAACTTTACTGACAAATTCAACGATCTAGATTAAGTGGACAAATTTCTAGGAAAAAAACAAAAACCAAAGGTTTTTCCTGAAGAAAGAGATTAACTGAACAGTCCTATATATATTTTAAAATTGAATGTATGGTTTAACATTTTTCCACAAAAAAAATCTTCAGACACATCTGGTGTTACTGGTAAGTTCTAAATATTTCATAAAGAAACAATTCAAACTCTTCACAAAAATATATTACCTTAACTTCTTCCAAACCAGATAAAGAAGATTGCAGCAAAAAAGAGAAAAAAACGTACACACTCAGAGCTCTCATGAACATAAATGCAAGCATCCTTAACAAAATGTTTGCAAGTAAAATCCAATAATATAAAAAATGAATAATACATCATGGTAGTATCAATTCAAATAATGCAGAGTTAATTTATGCGTGAAAATCACATGCAATTTATCACAAATATGTTTAAAAAGAAAAATTATATTATTTTCACTTAGATGCAGAAAAAGCTTTTGAGAAAATCCAGCATCTATTTTCCAAATAAATCAGGACAAACAAGGGAAAGGAAAGGAACATTCTGAACCTAAAAAAAGGCTTTTATAACAAGCCTACAGGTAACAGCTAACATTATACTTACTGATAAAAGACTGAATGTTTTTCCTCTAAGATAAAGAACAAGGTAGCAATGTACTAGAGGTTTGATAAGACAGCAAAAATAAATAAAAGGCATCTATATTTGAAGGGAAGATGAAAAACTATCTTTATTCAAGATGAAATGATCATCTAGGTAAAACATCCTACAGGATCCATAGAACAGAACACACAGGTGACTTAAGAAATAATCTTTCAGAATATAAAATTTATATCCAATAACTTATTTATTAGCTCTGTATTCTGACCAGCAGAAACTAATTAGAAATTATAATTTAAGATAGCAGCAAAATATTAAATTATTCAGGATAAGTTTCACTAAAGATAATTAAGACCTATACTCTGAAAATATAAAATATTGATGAGAGAACCGAAGAAGTTTTACAGAAATGGATAAATATATTTTTTTCATGAATTGGAAGAATCAATAGCGTTAAGGATCAATTGATTGCATATTAATCAAAAGGCTCAATAGGATCATAATCAAAATTATAGCAGATTTTTATTATGAAAATTGATTAGCTGATTCTAGAATTTATATGAAATAAAAAGAATATAGGCTAGCCAAAATAATTTTGCAAAAGAAAACAAATTTGGAAGACTACCACTACTTGATTTTAAGACAATTAAGTCTATGCTTCTTTTTTAATTTTAATTTTTTATTATAAAGATGTGGGGTACAATTTCAGGGTTAGGTATACAAATGCTGATTATGCAGGTACCCTTGTTGACGAGGTATGCGCATCCCTCCCCTAGCAGTTTTCCTCAACTGCCAATTCCACTCTCCTTTCCCTGACAGTTTCCCACTACTGCAAATTGCTTTCTTATAGTATTATAATTGTTCAAGTTCTGCTTATGAGTGAAAACATATGATGCTCTGTTCTTTGTTACTGCGATACATCACTGAGTATGATTGACTCTAAATCCATCCACGTTGCTGCAAAGTCCATATGTTTGTCCTTCTTTATTGCTGTGTAATTTTCCATTGTGTATATGTACCACATTTTTTTTAATCCAGTCCAGCTACGATGTGCAACATGGTTGGTTCCATGTTTTTGCTATTGTGAATACAGCTGCGACAAACATACGTGTGCAGGTATCTTTTTTGTAGAATGATTGGAGTTTCTCTGGGTATATTCCCAATAGGGGAATTGCTGGGTCAATTTCTAGTTCTTTTAGATATCACCACACTGTCTTCCAAAGAGGTTGCGCTAGTTTGCATTCCCACCAGCAGTGTAGATGCATTCTTTTTCTCTGCATTCTCTCCAGCATGTTTTGTTTGTTTTATTAATGATGTCTGTTCTCACTGAGGTTAAGTGGTATCTCAATGAGTTTTGATTTGCATCTCTCTGATGAGGAGTGAGGCTGAGTACTTTTTCATGTGTCTGTTGGCTGCCCATATATCTTCTTTTGAGAAGTGTATATTCATGTCTTTTGCCAACTTTTTAATGGAGCTATTTGTTTTTTTTTTCCTTTCAGCACGTTTGAGTTCCTTGCAGATCCTAGATGTAGGCCTTTGTCAGACATACAGTTGTCACGTATTTTTGCCCATTCTGTGGGCTATCTCCCTGCTCTCTTGATGGTTTCTTTTGCTTTGCAGAAGCTCATTAGTTTGATGAGGTCCCACTTGTTTATCTTATTTCTTAAGGTATGGGCATTTAGGGTTCTGAATAGGAATTGGTTGCCAGTTCCAATTTCCAGAAGGGTGTCTCCTGCATTTCCTAAGATTCTTATAGTTTGAGGTTTTACGTTTAGGTCTTTGATCCATTTGGAGTTAATTTTTGTGTATGGTGATAGGCAGGGGTCCTGTTTCAATCTTCTGCATGTGATCAGCCAGTTTTCCCCGCACCATTTACTGAATAGGTTCTCCTCTCCCCAGTGGTTGTTGTTGGAGGCTTTGTCAAAGATGAGCTGGTTGAGAAATTGAGGCTTTGCTTTGGAATCTCTATCTTGTTTCATTGGTCTATATGCCTGTTCTAATAACAGTTAATCTTTACTGAATGATTACCATGTGTGAGGCACACAGCACACACATCTCATTTGATTCTTCAATAAAGCTAAGAGAAACATGAGAACACTTCTCCCTGACTCTTTGAGTTTCCACAAAGAGGGATTTTTCCTGACATACTCTTGACTCCTCACCCCTCTTTTTATTCCTCTTCCTGTAGGAGAGGTGAGTTACCTGATGAATGTCTGGGGGAGAGGCATCTGGTATACCTACTCAAGCCCTTCCTTTCCCTGCCTTAGGGGATGTTTGCTCACACCAAGCATGAGTTTTACTCCTCTGTGCTGTAAGTTTTTCACATGGCAGGCCTGATTTTCAAGTGCTGCCTAAGACAAGGAAGATAAGAACGCCTAGTTCTGGGAGTGCAGAGATAATGGCTAATAGAGTTGTGTTCTTCAACCTGGCCTTTCCTGTAATAAAGGAGGTAGTTCGGTCCTCATTTGTCCCCATCACTGTCTCTCAGTTGGCTCAGAGCTCAGGAAGGAAAACAGAGGGCTGCCATTCATTGTTTCTCTGGCAACTCTGACATTATCATTATTATTATTTTTTACATATAAGGAAACTGAGACACAGAAATTTCAAATAGGTTGCTTGAAGTCATACAAAGCCCACAAATGGCAGAACCAGGATTTGAACCCAGGAAGCTGAGCTTTGGAATCTATGTTTTAATGCCATCTATGCTATTTTCCTCTACATATGAACAATAATGATGCATGTGAAATTACTTTAGGGTATTATTTATAGTTTCAGAACTGAGAACACATATGGAATCTTGGCAGTGCTTAACATGTTATTTAGAATTAGACATTTATTCTTTGAATACAAGAACTACTATAAAAATAATACTTAAAAACTGTAGGCTTTTATGTGTATAAATATTTCTTTTGTTTACATTACTATTTCACCTAATCAGAATTTCATTTTATATGTAGTGTCAAGAACAGCAGACTAATTATACATCCTAAATGTGTGAAATGGGAATTAATGAACTTTTACTGTATAAATATATGCATAACATTTGTATACTTGGTTTTATACACATTTCACAAGAAAATCCATCTTTTTTTTTACTTTATTTCTTTACCTTGCTTTTTAAAGATGGCTGTGTGCTAGTCATTTTTACATGATCTTGACAGGTATATATTCATTTTTAAGATTATGTTTATGTACTATATATATGTGTGCATGTATATGTACCTTATCAATTTACATAGATGGCTACTTGCATGTGGAATAATTTCTGCTCCTGATAAAAATGAAAATATAAATCAATTAGGTTCTATTTAAGTTTTTGTGAAGTTTTATTTCTTTTAAGTAACTTCTTTGGATTTCAGTAGACATATTGTTTTAACAAAAATTTCAATAAACACAAAACTGAGCATGCTGGTAGGTCACAAACATGCCTGAAATTTGCAGGCAAGGTTTTGACTTAGGCAGTGTTTTCAAGAGCTAAAATCTATACTACATTCTAGAAACAGAATCTTTTTAAAAAAAATTTATATTTTTAAATTTTACTTTAAAGATGTGGGGTACAATCCAGGATTGGGTATACAAATGGTCATCACACAGGTAAAGTTTGGGCCTCCTTTTGGTCCCCACTTTGCCTGGTTTGAGATCAGGTAGCCTTACTAATGTTATGTGCTCCCTGGCAGTTTCTGGCTACTGCCAATCCCTTTCTTATAGTATTATGGTAAATGTTGAGGGTCCACTTATGAGTGAGAACATGTGGTGCTCAGTTCTTTGTAGAAACAGGATCTTACGAGAAAAAAAGATCATCTTCCTCCATGGCCATTTGAACTGGATCCTGGAAGTTTACCTATCACCATTCTCCCAGTAGAATTAGTTTCAGACAGGATAACACCCAAAGCAAGGCAATGTAGAGCAACGATTGCCCTGCCTGCAATTTTCTGTATGCCTCTAGACTAACTCTTTGTGCCACGGTGACTTTATTTGTAAAGCCGGGAGTCCTTGTCCAGACTATTGTGTTGTTACCTACTATTTACTTTACGTTATTCATATTTAGTAATACATTTGTATTCACTTGGTGCTCTATACACATATTACAGGAAATAATTGGGCTCAAAAATTAAAGTATGAGCTGGATAAATGTCTTCCTGTACAGCCATTGGGAAGAGGTGGCATACTTACTTTCCCCTATGACTTACCAGGAGACTCAGAGAAAGTCACTGTAGACAGAAGTTAGAAAAGGCCAGGAATCCTGTGCCAATCTGACTACCAGCGTTACAATTTCTCAATACAAGGGCTGATCTAAGGAGCAATTGAATTCCTTCTCAGTGAGAATGAGCTCTCTCGAGCCTAAAAGCCTCCCTTAGAAACAGAGTACCCATTTCTAGTCACTTTCCTAAAATATAATGTGACACTAATACAGCTTTTTGTCTCTGTATTTTATTGTGGTAGAAATGTTTAACATTAGAAGTATCTTCTTATTAAAAATTTATGTGTACAATTCAGTGTTGTTAACCATAAGATAGTTATTCCACAAATCTTTAGAACTTACTCATCCTGAAAAACAAAAATTTTATGCCCATTGATTGGCAGCTCACCATTTCTCCCTCCCTCCAGCCCCTGGAAACCTCCATTCTCTCTGATTCCATGAATTTGACTATTTTAGATGCCTCATGTAAGTGGAATTATGCAGTATTTATCTTTCTGTGACTGGCTTATTTCACTTAGCATAAAGTCTTCAAGGTTCATCCATGTTGTTACATGTTGCAGACTTTCCTTCTTTGTTTTTAAGCTGGAATAATATTTCATCGTATGTATGTATATACTACATTCAAAAAAATCCATTCATGTGTCCATGGACATTTAGGCAGATTGTTTCTACATCTTAATTTTTGTGATTAGTGCTGCATTGGACATAGGGGTACTAATATTTCTTTGAGATTTTGATTTCAACTATTTTGGATGAATACCCAGAATGGGATTGCTGAATGTTATAGTAATTCTGTTTTTAATATTTTGATGAACTGCCATAGTGTTTTCCATAGAGGCTGCACCATTTTGCAATGCCACCAACAGGGCACAAGAATTCCAGTTTCTCCACATCCTCACCAAAACTCGTTATTGTCTGCTTTTTAAAATAGTAGTCATCCAAAAGGGTGTAAGGTAATATTTCACCATAGTTTTGATTTGCATCTCCTTGACTATTAGTGACATTGAACATATTTTCATATATCCATTGGCCACTTGTATGTCTTCTTTTGAGAGATATAGAGTCAAGTCTTTTGCCCACTTAAAAATCAGGTTATTGGCCAGGTGTGGTAGCTCACGTCTATAATCCCAGCACTTGGGAGGCTGAGGTGAGAGGACTGCCTAAGCCCATGGGTTTGAGACCAGCCTGGGCAACTTGGTGAGACCTCTTCTCTACAAAAAAAAAAAAAAAAAGTAGGGTATGGTGGCAAATGCCTGTAGTTCCAGCTACTTGGAAGGCTGAAGTGGAATATTGCCTGAGCCCAGCAGGTTGAGGCTGCGGTAGCTGTGAGCATGCCACTGCACTCCAGCCTGGGCAACAGAGTGAAACTCTAACTCAAAAAACCCTCCAAAAAACAGGTTATTCATTTTTTTCTATTAAGTAGTAGGAGAATCTTATGTATTTTGGAAATTAATAGTGTATCAGACATAGGCCTTGCAAATATTTTCTCCCACTTTGTTGGTTGCTTTATAGCTCTGCTTACTGTTTTCTCTGCTGTACAGAAGATTTTAGCTTGATGCAGTTCCACTTTTCTATTTTTGCTTTTGTTGCCTGTGCTTTTGATGTCATATCCATAAAATCATTGCCAAGACTAATGTCATAATGCTTTTTCCCTATGCTTTCTTCTAGGAGTTTTACTTTTTTAGGTCTTACGTTTGAATCTTCCATCCATTTTGACTTGACTTTTGTGTATGGCAAAGATAAGGGTCCAGTTTCATACTTTTGCACATGTATGTCCAGTGTTCCTAACACTATTTGTTGAAGATACTATTTTTCATTGTGCATTTTTGGTGACTTTGTGGAAGAACAGTTGACCATACATGTGTGGAATTGTTTCTAGGCTCTCTGTCATGTTCCATTAGTCTGCATGTTTGTCTTTATGCCATTAGTTTACTAATTATAATTGCTACAATAATTTAATATAGCTTTTACATAATTTTTATTTATTGTATCTTTGTAATATATTTTGAAGTCAGAAAGTATGATGCCCCCAGCTTTATTTCTCTTTCTGAAGATTGATTTGGCTATTATTCAATGTCCTTTGTGGTTCTATGTGAATTGTAGAATTGGTTTTTCAATTTTTGTAAAATAACATTGGTGTTTTGATAAGGTTTGCATTGAATATGTAGATTGCTTTGGGTAATATGGACATTTTTATGATATTAAGTCTTCCAATCCATGAACATGGGATATTTTTCCACTTGTTTTTGTTTTTTAAAATTCATTTCATCAGCATTTGTGGTTTTCAGTATCCAAGTCTTTCATTTCTTAGTTAAGTTTATTCCTAAGTATTTTATTCTTTTTGATACTATTATAAATAAGAGTATTTTCCTAATTTCCTTTTTGGAGAGTTGGTTGTTAGTATATAGAAACACAACAAATTTGAGTATGTTGATTTTGTATCCTGCAACTTTACTGATTTGTCTATTACTTTTAACACATTTTTGTGGCATCTTAATGACTTTCTATAATATGATCATGTCATCTGCAAACAGGGACACTTTTCTTTCTTCTTTTCCAATTTAGATGTCTTTTTATTTCTTCTTCTTGCCTAATTGCTCTCGTTAGGACTTCCAATACACTAGTGAACTCTACTATATGTTTAAAGAAGAATTAATGCCCTATCCTTTTAAAACTTATCTAAAAAGTCAAAGAAGAGGGAACACTTCCAAACTCATTTTATGAGGACAGCATAACTCTGATAACAAAGCCAAGCAAAGACACCACAAGAAAAGGAAACTACAGGCCAATATCCTTGATGAATGTAGATGCAAAATTCCTCAACAAAATAGTAACACACTGAATTCAACAGCACATTAAAATGAGCATACACATTACTAAGTAGGATTTAATTTTGGATGCAAGGATGGGTCAACATGCAGAAATCAGTTAATGTGATGTATTACAATAACAGAATAATGGATAAAAATCCCATGATCATCTCAATTATGTAGAAAAAGTATTTGAGAAGATTCAGCACACTTTCATGATTAAAAACTCTCAATAAATTAGGAATAAAAGAAAATTACCTCAAAATAATAAATATATAAATATGTATATAATATATAAAATGTATATAATATATAAATATGTATGTAATATGATATATATATATAAATAAAAATATAAAAAGCCCACAGCAAACATAATCAGTGCTGAAAAGCTGAAGGCTTTTCCTCTAAGATCAGGAATAAGACAAGGATGCCCACTCTTGCTACTTTTATTTGACATAGTACTTGAAAGTAACATTTTAATGCTTTCAAAACTTCAAATGGCAAATATTAATTTTTCAAAGAAAACATATGTAAAAATAAATATTGCATACCAAAAACATTGGAGGTGGAACCAAGTTCAATAAAGATGAATGCTTCTCTGACCATCTTTCATAAAAAAGGACCTTACTCAAGATGGTATCAGACTCATACACTCACATATTTTTAACAGGCACCCAAGTTATACATTTTCATACAGTTTAGTTAATCCCTTTCTCTCTATATATACAAAGAAAGAAAGAAAGAAAGAAAGAAAGAAAAAGAGTGCTGCATACATGAGAGTGTACACGTATACACACACACACACACACACACACACACACACACACACACCCCTCTGCCCTGCTCCCAGTCCTGGTCCTTAGACAGTTTAAGAACATTACATAAGCTGTAGAGTGGTTGGCGATGTTTTTGCAGAAAGGGCTTATAATATCATTCAGGACAGATGTGATCTAGCCTAGGCACTGAATTATTTTTTCACCATATTGTAAAGGGCAGA
>CAUYQG010034718.1:0-14639 GCA_963574415.1 Tarsius wallacei | reverse complement strand
GAGTGCAGTGGCCGCTCCCGGCCACTGCAGCCTCGACCTGCTGGGCTCCGGCGATCCTTCCGCCTCAGCCTTCCAAGTAGCTGGAACTACAGGCGTGCGCTACCACGCCCGGCTAATTTTTTGATTTATTGTAGAGATGAGGTCTTGCTTGCCCAGGCGGGTCTCGAGCCCGCAGGCTCAGGCAATCCACTCACCTCAGCCTCCCAAAGGCGCGGGATTACAGGCTGAGCCACCGAGCCCGGCTTATCCCTTGTATTATTAACATGAATTTTGGGTTTATGGTTTATGCAGTTTTTATGTATAAATTACGTTGCTAAGAACACGTTTTGTACATGATTTCTAGTATACATGGATACATTTCCCTAAGGACCCAGTAAAATTTCTGGATCATAGTGTATGCCTGTTATATTGAAATTCAGTTTTGAAGCTAAGGGCATAGTCCCCATTAGGATTGCTACCACTTCAAATGCCAGCAGCAAATTCAGACGTCCCCAAACTTCCCACAATTCTGACCCAGGTTGCAAAACCAGGAGGAGGGGACTCCCATGACCCAACTCAGATTTGAAAATTGACTAGAACCACTCACAGAAATGAAAAACATTATATGCCATAGGGTTAATTATTTATACTGATACAAATCAGAATCAGTCAAATGAAGAAGAGACTTATAGGGCAAGCAATATATGGTAAGTCCCCAGTAAGTTGCCTTTTGAGTAGCCCTCTCCTTCTGGAATCAGAGTATCTTGCTTCCCTAGCAAACTGATGTGTTCATCAACCAGGAAGCCTACCAAACATAAGCATCTAGAGTATTTTATTTGGGGTTTTATTACATAGGAATAATTGACTGAACTGTTGGCCATGTGATTGAATTCAATCGTTATCCCTCCTCCCCTCTCTGGAAACTGGACGGACTCAAAGCACCAACCTTCTAATCACCTGGTTGGTCTTTCTGATGACAACTTACCATCACAAACTGTCTGCTTAGCATACACTCAGGTGCATTCCCAGATGCCCAGGAATAGAGATGTTTCTGTCACTTAGAAAATTCCAAGAAATTTAGAAGCTTTATTCCAGGAACTCAGAACAAAGACCAGAACAGCTTTTTATATGTAACACCTATCTTCAAAGTTTGTAAATAATGTCAAACTGAAATTGAAATTGGCGAGTCAAATAACCCACAAGCTATTTATGAATCCAACTTGTCACATATACAAACTTATGGATTTTTTCCTCCTTCTGTTTCTTTTTAAAAAATTCACTCTGGTAAATTCATAGAAATACCATATTATAGTCTTAATGTATAAACTAATGAAGTTTAATCACTCTGTATATATGTATTGACTAATTTGATATCCTCAATTCCTTCTTTGTGAAAATACTGCTCAAGTGTTTTGCTCATATTTCTTCTAAGATTTCTATTGTTTTTAATTGATTTGCTACATATATAGATGTTTTTCTAGATGTAAATGTTCTTAGTTTGATGTGTTCAGCATATATTTGCCAATGTTGAAGGCTGAATTTACCTCTGTTAATTATATCTTTGGTTGAATGAAACTTCTCACTTCAATATAGTCATATTTATTAATGTTTTCAATTTGTGCTTGCTTCCTTTGTGATCTGTTTAAAATTATATGTTCTTATCCTTTACTCACGAAGATGTCCCCTTATATTTTTATCTAGAAACTATTCTGTTTCACAGTAGGACAGCAATTTAAATGACAATAATTTTATATGGTTAGAGATATTGTCATAATATTTTTAATATGGTTAAAATCAGTTACCCCATCATCATTCATTGCCTCTTTCCTCACAATTATGCAGTTCTAATTTTTGTGATAAATCACATGTCATATGTATTTATGGATTTGTTCCTAGGTACTATTTTCTGTTCCACTGCCTAATTTGTCAATTTAGAACAATGTACTATGTCTTAATAATTGTAACTTATTCTAAGTTTTAATAGTAGAAAATATTATTGTACTTTTTATATTGAAGATTGTCTTGGGTATTCTTGAGCTTTAACTCAAAATAAGTTTTTTTGTTGGGGGCAGAAAAAGGATTTATTGAGAGGACAGAAAATCTCACAGCAGAAGGGGACCCGAGGGGATTGCTCTCAATATGAACTTTAAAATCAGTTTATCATGATAGATACAGACATGGTTACACACACACACACACACACACACACACACACACAAACTTTTTGGGATCTTTAGAAATTTGGGGGAAATTAACAGCTTTACACTATTAAGTCTTCCCAAATATGAAAATGAGATATCTCTCTGTTCTAACCTTGAAAAAATCTTCACGATTTCATTGGAAATTTGAAATATTTGAAGTATTTATTTTTTTCCCTAAGCTTTTGTAAATGTTTTTATCAAGAAGAACTGTCTCAATTTCTAAGCTCCCATTACTGGTAGCAGAGATCTCAAAACTACTTTTATAAATTGCTTATCCTTTAAATATATTTTGAGTTTTTAATTTTACTCTAGTTTGAAAACTTAATTTTTTAAAAAACAAATCTAAACTTAGGTAAGGAGAGACTTCATTTAAATGTAAGGCTATTGCAATAGGGAGAAGATTCTGATATCAGAAATCTGCAAATACTTCAAAACCAAATGAAAAAGCCTTCTTTTATAGGTAAAGAGAGGTAGGCAATGTTTCAGCAGAACCTTTAATGGGCAATTTGAGCAAGCAAGAGAAATTTCCAGCAGGGTCTAAGGGAAAATATCTTATGGTTATTCAATTTTCAAGAAAAACTGACAGGGGGTCACGTTCTGCTTTTCAGTGTTTGCTCAGTCTTGGAGACAAGCAGATTTCAGGGTCTTGTAGTGAGTAGAAAATCCTGACTAAGGCTTGGGTAATACAAAGAAGGAAATAAATGAACCACTATGAACACTTGGTCAAGGTCCAGTTATCTTTCTAATTCATCTTTAATAATTTTTTTTCATAATAAATCTTTCCCATGGATGCTAACGTAAGGGAGATTATAAACAATTACAAGAGGGTTTTCACTAAGACAGTTCAGAAAAGAGCCTGGATGCATTGGAAGTCAAATGCAAAAGTTTTCTTGTGTCTTATGGGGAGAACATATCTGAGCATATTTAGAGTGAAAGACAATCTGGGAGACATAATTAGAAAATTCTACTGATGGCCTCAGAGAGCAACCTGAGAACAAAGGAACTAAACAAAAGATATCCCTCAACATCTAAACATAATTACTAAAAACTGCTACATATGTTTGACATCCAAGCTATACAGTCACCAAGCAAATAAAACAGTTGAATTTATAATGTTATCTGATAACAAAGAATACCCAACTACTGCAATTTTAACAACCACTGCATTTTACATGCATGCTTAAGAGGTAATTTAGAGAAATTCTTCCCAGTGCAAGTACTTTTTTAAAAATTTAATTCAAATCAGATGTGGCAAATTACCATATTTTCATGAAGTATATTTGGCCATCTTTCCATAAAAATAGTGGATTAATCTTCAAACTAGCATTGTTTTAAACATCTACAGTAAAATAGATTTTAGCATTTTTTTTTACAAATTAGGAACTTAGTGAATTCTGATATTACAAAATAATTTTCTGAAAATATTGAATGTGTTAAAAAAATTTCCCAAAAACTACACTATACAGTGTCTAACTGAACAAAGAACAATTCACCAACAGGACTGCTTCTTTTCCCTCTAAATCTTCCCATAGATTGAGAGAGACTACAGCACAGTCATGCAGTCAAAGATCATTTATTAACAGAAAAAGGAAAGTGACACACAGAAAATGGAAGTGAGGTATAGAAACTGTTGGATTGATGACAAGGTAGTGCCTGCTTCATTTGAACATGGTTTGATGAGTTGGCCTCTCGTGATTGGTCAAAACTTGCTTATTGGCACAAGAGAAGTGTAAGATACAATCTGTTTGCACATCCAGTTAGGTTGCAGTTCACTATGTAGGAAGAAACCTTTAACCTAACCCTAGTAAGAATGGCCGTCATTAATAAAACAAAAAACAGCAGATGCTGGTGAGAATGCAGAGAAAAGGGAACACTTCTTCTTTGCTGGTGGGAATGCAAACTAGTTCAACCTCTATGAGAAAGAGTGTGGCAATTACTAAAAGAGCTAGAAATTGAGATTCCATATGACTCCCTACTGGGACTATACCCAGAGGAACTCAAATCATTCTACCAAAAATATTCCTGCACACATATGTTGATTGCAGCATTATTCACAATAGCAAAAACATGGAACAAACCGTGCTGCCCATTGAGACTGGACTGCATAAAAAAAAATGTGGTACATATACACAATGGGATATTACTCAGCCATAAAGAAGGGTAAACATACGGACTTCACAGCAACTTGGATAGATTTAGAGTCTCTAACACTCGGTGATCTATCACAGAAACAGAACCGAGTATCACATGTTCTCACTTGTAAGCTGACCCTGAATATTTACCATGCTACTGTAAAAAAGGAATTGGTAGTAGTAGGATACTGTCAGGGGATTTGGGAGGGACATAACATCAATAAGGATACCTGATCTCAAACCAGGCAAAGCGGAGATCCAAGGGAGGCTCAAATTTTACCTGTATGATGACCACTTGTAATCCTGAATTGTACTCTACATATTTAAAATAAAAAATAAAATATATAAAAAGAAAGCTTTAGATTCACTTAATAGGTGGACACTTTTTCCTAATTATCAATGAACTAAATGTAGAAATTAAGTGAAAGGAAATAACAGATAGGCATATGTTTATGGATTGAGAAGCTGTATAGTTGGTGGTATTACCAGTCAAGAGTGAATTCTGGAGAAATATTGTCTTGGGTGCCTAGTAGGATGCTGCAATTATGAATTTATTTGACTCACAAAATATAAAGAAAGTTAAACAATGGAAGAGGTGAAAGTGACCAATGACCTACATAGTGATAATTATAGTGCATTAAAATAAAGCTCCAGGAATCATTCACATGACAGGACATTAAAAGTTTTGAAGAAACTGAGCCAAAGTCTAAGAGGAGAGGAGAGCCAAGAAAGATCTTCTGGTAGCAACAGAACCAAAGAAGAAAAGAACATCAGTGGATACAAAAAAATCAGAAGGTACAACAAAAAAAACAAGTAAAGTAATGGTCATGATAGTGATGTCAAGATCTGAAAGGTAAGAAGGAGTCTGTTCTCCATTTGTGACTGGGCTGTTAGGAAGATTATCTAAAATTTAAAAATTATTTCCTTATCAATATCTGTTAGAACCCTAATCTCACATGAGAAGAAATGCTTAAAGAATGAGTGCATTTTTATTGAATGAGTGTGTTGACCTATTTTTGGTGTATTTGAATTAGACTCAAATGTAAATTGCTTCAATAGTTAAGTAGATTATTTAGTAATGTTTCTTCCGCTTTCCACGTGATCATATGCGTTCAAGGATTGTCTTTGATGTAATGTATTTGTTTGCTCACAAATTTTCCAAAATGCAACAATAATATTTTTTCCTAAGATATTTGAAAATCACCCATATTTTTTCTTACTGAAATAATAAAAGACAAAATCATTGGAGATAAGCCTTTTTTTTACAATTAAAATCATATTCTGAACATAGATTTCATACTCTATTATGGATAGTGAGTTGGAGAAAAAATGTTAGGGTCAGGTCTTCACTTTTGTAAACCTGATGAGCTGATCTCAAATTGCTGTCTGTGACGGCAATTAATATATTTCCAATTATCATCAGGCCTGTAGGAAGTAGAGGACCAGAGGAGATAAGTCATAGTTAATAATAGATTTAGGTGATTTAAAAAAAAAAATACCTAATCTCTTACCTATATTTTTCCTGGTTAACTCTATATTCACTGTCATTGAGCCTGTGTGTGTAGCTCAGTAATTAATATTTCATCTTCAATTTCATAAGTCTGTAACATAAGCCAAAGAGCCAATATGTGTGAGGTCAGAGAGGATTATGACAAAAGCTAGCCCCAAATAGATCTTGGTCACAAGTCTTGCCATCAATTTTGAATGGCATTTCTAACCGGAACACAGAGAACTCACATTGATTCACTTGATGAAGTTTCTTTTGAATCATTCTTGAACAGAAAGCTCATACACTGGGGCATGTTTGAAAGTCCCTTTATCTCTGCTATAATATATTATTTAAAAATGTCAAATCTGTCTTGCTGCTTCTGGAATCTAAGTGATTCAGCATGAACTGCTTATATATACACAGAATCACTTCTTAATACTTTTAAAAAATTATGCATCATGACCCTGCCATTAAGAAAAAGGATTGCTTTGCTCTATGAACAGCACTGTTCTTTCTACTTTCTCATAGTCATATTGTCCTATTGTTGCATATTTTCACTTCCATCCTTCAATTTGAAAGAAAATGAAATGGTTTAATAAGTTACAGTGAAAATATAAGCTCCAAAGTATTTTTGATCTCAAAGGATAGTAATCATTATTTTCAGTGATTATAATAGCCCAAATCCATAACACATTGAGTGATTATTTAAAAGGAAAATCTTTACTTGCTACATTTGTTTGACCTCAGGGTCCCTTCCAGTGATTTTTCTTCTTCTTTTTTTTTTTTTTTTTTTTTTGATTTGGAGTCTCACTCTGTCGCCCAGACTGGAGTGCAGTGGTGGCTTCCAACCACTGCAGCCTCGACCTGCTAGGCTCCGGCGATCCTTCCGCCTCAGCCTTCCAAGTAGCTGGAACTACAGGCGTGCACTACCATGCCTGGATAATTTTTTTGATTTTATTGTAGAGATGAGGTCTCGCCAAGTTGCCCAGATGGGTCTCGAACCCGCGAGCTTCGGCAATCCTCTCACCTCAGCCTCCCAAAGCACGGGATTACAGGCTGAGCCACCGAGCTCGGCTGATCTTTCTTCTTATAAGACATTGGACTGAGGTCAGGCAGGATGGCGACAGAGTCAATGTGAGTGTGAGAGTCTCTGCAACGGCAAGTGTCCATGACGACAAGTTTGCATGTGTGGGGTGTGCAGGTGGTGAATGTCCATCTGAGGGGACACTTGGAATCAAGCACCCAAAACTCCCCTCTGCAGGCAGCTGCAACTTACCACTGCCCTGAGAACAGTGCCTCTGGCATGCAAGACTGTTCACCATTCCCAAGGCCTCTCTTGGGAGAAGATAGTAGAGATCAACTGCCCCTTGGCACCAAGCACCTGGTCATGCTACCACCTGCAGTAGTAGGCTAAGCACTGGCAGCAGGAACTGTAAGAAGTCATGGGAGCCTGGTCGGTGGCTCAGCCTGTAATCCCGTGCCTTGGGAGGCTGAGGTGAGTGGATTGCCTGAGCCCATGGGTTCGACACCCACCTGGGCAACTTGGTGAGACCTCATCTCCACAATAAATCAAAAAATTAGCCGGGTGTAGTAGCACGCTCCTGTAGTTCCAGCTAGTTGGAAGGCTGAGGCAGAAGGATTACCGGAGCCCAGCAAATTGAGGCTGCGTTGGCCGGGAGCGGCCACTGCACTCCAGTCTGGGCAACATAGTGAGATTCCAACTCAAAAAAAAAAAAAAAAAAAAGTCATGTGCAGGAAATCTGGAATTGAACTGGGAGAAGAATGTGGACTGTCACCATTTTCTCTGTCCCAGGATGGACAGAGATCTGCTTTGGCCTCCCAACTCTGATCCACCTCCAACGTGAGCCTGAGAGGCAGGCTCTGCACCCCTCTGGGATCAACCATCACTGTGCCCGAAAGGATACTTCAGGAGCAGATGCTGGAGAGACAGATGCACCACTCCCATGTTTGACCAGGCACAGACACATCTGATCTGAGTAGGAGTACTGGATGAGAGGGGTTGAATACAGATCTGATTCACCTTCCTCCCTAGCAGTCCATGGGGCATCTGAACCAAGTTCAGAGCAACATGATTGTCCTGTGCTGAGAATGGAGGGGAGGGGATAGAGACCAGAGTCTGCTTCCTACTGCTTGGCAGCCAAAAGACTCAGCACTTGAAATCTGCCAGTAGCAACAAGCAAGCAAACAAACAACAACAATAACAAAAACAGGAAAGGTGCCTGAAGATCCAGGAATGGCCACAAGAAAGAGCTCTTTTTTTTTTCTTTGGCCCATTCTTTCCATACATATCTTTCTGTATGTGTCTTCCAATATGAGTTGCTCTTTTTTCTCCCTCTTTATTTTGTTTGTTTTTATTTTTTGTTTGTGTATGAGTATTTTTTATGGTGAGTGCATCTTTAGGTTTTTGTTTTGTTTTTTGTTTTTGTTTGTTTATCCATTAGTTTGCTTGCCTGCTTGTTACTCTTCTTTCTCTTTCTTTCTCCTTATTTCCCTTTTTTCCTCCTCTTCTACCTTTCTTCTCCCTTCTTCCTATCTATGTTCTCTTCCTTTCTCTTATCCCATTTTGATTTCAAAGGGCATACTATGCTCCCACTGCATAGACATATTGTAAAGTGGTGGGAAGTGAGTTCCAGGGGGCCCACGTTGCAGTAAGTGAATACTACAATCTGCAGGTAGCTTCTAAACTGTAAATCCCTCCCATTACACCCTAATCACATCTTAAAACTGAAAAAAGACAGCTCAGTCCCCCACCCCCACCCAGTCTCAAAATTGAACAAATCCAGAGTCTCCAAAGGAAGAATAAGTGGCTGAACAAACATAAGTGAAAGGTATTCCCCCTGTCACTGATCAATGGAATTGAAAAGGGAAAAAAAGGGGTAGAATCTAACACGAATGAAGAAGAATCAGTGGAAGAACACAGGTACCACCAAAACTGCCAGGAAGACAGTGCCTGAGAATATAGATTTCAGAACTCAAACAATGAAGAGCCCCCAGAGCTATTGGCCTCAGACCACAAATCCAGGCATCAAGGTATTGATGGAGATGATGAATGAAAATAATGACAGGCAGGAAGAAAGAATGAAAGATTTGATAACAGAGATGATGGCAATAAAGAGCACAGTTAATGAAATCAATAACAACCTGACAAACATGGAGGCAGAATTAACCAAGCAGAAGAAAGACTCTCAGAGCTTGAAGACCAAAGTATAGAACTAACCCCAGCCGGGCTCGGTGGCTCAGCCTGTAATCCTGTGCCTTGGGAGGCTGAGGTGAGTGGATTGCCTGAGCCTGCGGGTTCGAGACCTGCCTGGGCAGGCGAAACCTCATCTCTACAATAAATCAAAAAAATTAGCCGGGCGTGGTAGCGCACGCCTGTAGTTCCAGCTACTCGGAAGGCTGAGGTGGAAGGATTGCCGGAGCCCAGCAGGTCAAGGCTGCGGTGGCCGGAAGCGGCCACTGCACTCCAGTCTGGGCGACGGAGTGAGACACCAACTCAAAAAAACAAAAACAAACAAACAAACAAAAGAACTAACCCAATCTGTAAAAAACATAGAAAAGAAGCTTAAAAAGATGGAGAAAAACCTTCAAAAGATGAGTGATTATATTAAGAAACCAAATTTTTGCCTAACCAGCATCCCTGAAGCAGAAAATGAGAGCACCCTGGAACAAACATTCCACAAGGTCATCCAAGAAAACTTCCTGCATCTTATCAAAGATGAGCCCATCCAAACACAAGATATTCAAATAATCCCTGCAAGACATCAAATGAGATTACCAATTCCTAGACACATAGTAATTCACTTACACAAAGTCACTATAAAAGAAAAAGTCCTAAAGGCAGCAAGAGAAAGGTCAGGCTACCTAATGGGAAAGACCAATTAGAATAGCAGAAGTCATAGCTATAGAAACAGCCACAGAAATAGCTAGAAGACACTGAAGTCCAGTCTTCAAAGTTCTCAAAGATAAATAATTCTAGCTAAGAATTTCCTACCCAAACTAAGCTAAACTTCAGCAGTGAGGGAGAATTAAAATCCTTCCAAGGCATTCACTGAATGCCTTGCATATATTCAAGAATACATGCGTCCTCTGTACAAGAGACTCTTAAGAAGGTATTAAACACAGAAGAAAGAAAAAAAAAAAGAACAATCACCTTCTTCCCAAGAATGCAGGAAAACAGAGAATCAACACAACATTCATCATGACTGCAAAATTAAAAACACATATATATCAACCCAAAAATCAAAGGAAAAAAACAAACAACAACAAAAACTTTATAAAACCCTCATAACAAGGATAAATGCTCACATCTCAATCTCCCTGAACGTGCATGGGAAATACACCAATAAAAATACATAGAATGACAAATGGATTTTAAAAAACAGGTCCCCACAACATGCTGATTCCAGGAAACACATCTTACTAAAAGGACACCCACAGACTGAGAGGATAGAAAACCAATTTTCAGGTGAACGGAACACAAAGGAAGGCAGGAGTCATGATCTTAATATCAGACAAAACAACATTTAAACTTCTAAAAAGTGAAAAAGATACAGAAGTACATTGCATAATGATAACAAGTTTAATCCATCAACAAGAAATTTTCATCCGAAACATGTATGCACCCATCATAGGAGCACCAGATTTTATAAAGCAACTAGAAAGTAAATTAAAAAAAGATATTGACACTAATATTATCATAGCTGGGGACTTAAATACCCCACTAACAACCTTAGTTAGATCATCAAAGCACAAAATCAATAAGAAGATCTGGAATCTCAACTTGATGCCTGACCAAATAGACTTAATAGATAACTACAGAACACTTCATCCAACAACCATAGAATACATTCTACTCATCACCACATGGAACAACACCAAGATTAACCACATCCTTGTCCATAAATCAAGCACAAACACAGCTCAAAGAAATGAAAGAAGACACAAACAAATGGAAAAAATATTCCATGCTCATGGATGGGAAGTATCAACGTTATTAAGATGTCTATTCTACCCAAGGCAATCTACAGATATAATGCAATACCAATTAAATTACCAAAATCATTCTTCTCAGACCTAGAGCCAACAATACAGAAATCCATATGGAAACATAAACAACCACATAGCCAAAACAATTCTCAGTAAAGGAACAAAATGGGAGATATCACACTTCTAGACTTTAAACTTTATTACAAGGCAAAAATCATAAAAAATAACCTGGTATTGGTACAAGAACAGGCATATAGAACAACGGAACAGGATAGAGATTCCAGAAGCAAAACCTCAATTTCCCAACCAATTAATCTGTGACAAAGCCTCCGCTAACAACCACTGGGGAGAGGAAAACCCTACTCAATAAATGGTGCTGGGAAAACTGACTGACCACATGCAGAAGAATGAAATAGGACACCTACCTATCACCATATACAAAAATCAACTCTAAGTGGACCAAAGACCTAAATGTAAAACCTCAAACTTTAAGAATTTTAGGAAATGCAGGGGACATTCTTACAGAAATTGGAATAGGCAACAAATTCTTGGTCAAAACACAAAAGCCTGTTCCATAAGAGATAATATAGACCAGTGGCACCTCATTGAACTGAAAAACTTCTGCAAAGCAAAAGAAACCGTCAAGAGAGCAGGGAGACAGCCCACAGAATGGGAAAAAATATTAGCCAGCTGTATATATGACAAAAGTTGAACATCCAAGATGCACAAGAAACTCAAACGTGCCAAAAGGAAAAAAAAAAAGCCCCATTAAAAAGTGTGCAAAAGATATGAATAGACACATCTTAAAAGAAGACATATGAGCAGCCAATAGCTACCTGAAAAAATGTTCTGCCTCACTAATCATCAAAGAAATGCAAATCAAAACCATATTGAGATACCACCTCACTCCAGTCAGGATGGCCATCATCAATAATTCAAAACACAGCAGATGTTGGAGAGGATTCTGGGGGGGAAAGGAATGCTTCTACACTGATAGTAGGAATATCAACTTGTACAACCTCTGTGGAAAACAGTGTGGTGATTCCTAAAAGATCTAAAAATCAACCTTCCATATGACCCTGCAATCCTCCTACTGGAAATATACCTGGAGGAACTCAAATTTCTCCATGAAAAAGATACCTGCACATGCATATTTATTGCAGCATTATTCACAAAAGCAAAGCATGAAACCAACCATGCTGCCCATCAAAAGTGGACTGGATAAAAAATTTGGTACATTTGCACTATGGAATATTACAGTCCTAAAGAAAAACAAAATTATGGACTTTGCAGCAACACAGATGGTTTTAGATTCTTTATTACTCAGTGATCTATCACAGAAATAAGATCTGAGTATTACATGTTCTCTCATAAGTGGACCCTGAACATTTTTCATAACACTATAAGAAAGAGATTGGCAATAGTGGGACACTGCCATGGGAAAGGCAGGAACACACAACATCAATAAGGGTAGCTGATCTCAAACCAGGGCAAGTGGTGACCAAAGGGAGGCCCAAACTTTACCTGTATGATGACCACTTGTCTACCTAATCCTGAATTGTACTCAACATCTTTGAAACAGATTAAAACTGAGCCAGGCGTGGTGGTTCATTTCTGTATTCCCAGCTCTTTGGGAGGCGGAGGTGAGAAGATTGCCTGAGCCCAGGGATTTGAGACCAGTCTGGGTAACTTGGCGAGACCTTGTCTCTACAACAAATAAAAAAAATTAGCCAGGTGTGGTGCCTATGCCTCTAGTTCCAGCTACTTGGAAGTCTGAGGCAGAAGGATCACCTAAGTTTGGGGCTGTGGCTGGGGCTATGGTGGCCATGAGCATGCCACCGCAATCCAGCCTGGGTAACAGAATGAGATTCCAAGTCAAAAAATTATATATATCTATAAATATAAAAAAATCAATTTAAAAAAATACATCGGACCTTTGTGATATATAGGATCAATTTATTTGCTCCAAGAAAACACCAAAGGAATCCTAGAAACCCCAAGTTCTTCACACAAAAATCAATTAATTATAGATCTGCTCTCTCCAGCATCTAATTATTATAACCATTTTGTCAATACTAAATTTTCCAACTCAGAAATGTAACAATATCTTTATTATAAATAAGAGACTAAGAATATTTTAAAGTGAAAAAAATGCAAATCACTGCATTTAATCCAGGGCAATAAGAGCCTCTCTTATAGTTCTACAGTTCAAATGGCCCCCCAAATATTACATAGACAAATACACATACGTGCACACCTTTTCTGTTTTAGGATATACCCTTGCTAATGGAATCTGACAGTCAGTACTTGCACAGAGTAAACTGTAGTTCTAAAAATCTATTCTTAGTAGCACAGTTCAGATATCAGTGAACCCCTTCTTCATATTTCTGACTCCATATTTTCAAAGTGAAAGATGTCTGCAATTAAATTGCCTATAGTTTTGTGGATTGCTGCATTGCTGCAGAGTCAAACACTACATCAGAACACGAGATATGTCTCAGCAGCAGATGCACTTAGGTCAGAGAATGAAACAAATAGTCAGTATAAAAAAAAGAACCCAGGAAAATAAAACTTGAAATATAAAAATAAATTGAAAACCATTCAAGAGTTTATCGTGACTTGTTACAAGCAAGAGAACAAGCAAATTGCCAAATTTACCCATACACAATTTACCCATACAGTTACTCAAGATGGAGAATAGAAATTTTGAATAAATACCTACAACCAATAATTCAACTAGGACAAGTTAGTTTCAATATAGAAGTTGACATGATATTAATGACATACAGATATTTATTTTTTAGCCAATAATAACATTATCATGGCATTGAGAACACGTTTATAAAAAACAATTTATAAAATTTTTTTAGACATTGTATATATATTTATAGAAACTTCTAAGCTAAGTAGGATTAATCTAAAATTTGATTGTAGAATGACCAGCAACTATAAAACATAGTTAATAAAAACTTAAAAACAAATAATCAAGTAGCATGGAAACTTAAAAATAATGTGATAAACTTAATAAAGTGAGACAAATATTACAAATAAAATTTAAAGTAAACATTGTTATGTTGAGACAAATCATACAAATTCACAGAAGTCATATTGAAAACTTATCATTTATCATATACATTTGACATACCGAAAAAAAGAAAACAATGAAAATAGTCTTCTTTGAATACATTTTAAGTTATGATTTTTTAATGAATATAATAATATTCTTCCAGTTTTAAGCTTTAATTTAATATTTAAGCATTAATTTAATATTGGTAAGGCAATTTATGATTATGGTTGTAACAGAGTTGGTTAAAAAGATTACAAGAAAAATTACATTCTTTTGCCAAGAATCCAGGAACATTTTGTATGGAGTATAGTTTTAGTGTATTACTAAG
Organism: Tarsius wallacei; assembly: GCA_963574415.1. Classification (NCBI taxonomy): domain Eukaryota; kingdom Metazoa; phylum Chordata; class Mammalia; order Primates; family Tarsiidae; genus Tarsius; species Tarsius wallacei. Next base: position 436 of record CAUYQG010034718.1, on the reverse strand, counting down.
ACACATGGTCAGAATCATGTACTCAGCAATGATATTCTTTGGAGTTTAAAGATTATAAAATATAATCCTGTTATTTTCACAAATAACATTCCATCAAATGTCTTAATTTATTGAGACATTTTTATGCCTCCAAATATGGTTCAACTTGGTAAAATTCCTAGTGCAGTTGAGAAAATATTTTTTAGTTGAGGATTGTAGTATTTTATAACATGTCTAAATGGTTGAGTCAGTTGGTAAATCTTCTTGTATATCCTTAATAAATTTTTTTGTTTCTTTCTTTCTTTTTTTTTTTTTTTTTGAGTTGGAGTCTCACTCTGTCACCCAGACTGGAGTGCAGTGGCTGCTCCCAGCCACTGCAGCCTCGACCTGCTGGGCTCCAGCGATCCTTCCGCCTCAGCCTTCCAAGTAGCTGGAACTACAGGCGCGTGCTACCATA